>MPNW01001044.1:7970-61310 GCA_011800805.1 Hirudo medicinalis
GACCCAATGTTATCTTCGGTTATGACAGGCTCTCGTTGGCCTTCTTATGCCTATCGTTACTACCTGGACTGGAGCGACTATGAAAGCTCTCATTGGCTTCTTCATGTCGCCTACTGAACTGCTTGGAAGCCGACAACATTCGACATGGAGCGGCCATGAAAGCTCTCGGTGGCTTCTTCACACAGGGTACTTTATATATGCCCCTAAATTGATGGGGCCTAAATTTTCTTTGTAGCGCCCCTTCTTCGACGGGGAAGAGGTCCGTTCTTTAGCCTTTCGCTTTCGTCCGTCGACAGATCTGCATACTGATCTTATTTGAGCGCATTTCTGTATTCATTTCTGTCCTCCCATGGCACCATCAGCTCCACCAGAATAATGTTTTCTCAAATAGTACTTCGGCTGTAGGAAAGCTAAGTATTGCGTTACTTTTACTTCGTTGCTTTTACCCTTATAATGAACTTTGCACTTTAAATAAATAAAAAAAAATTTATAAATAACCCGCACTTAAAAATATCAAATGTTAAAAACAAATTTGGCAGAATTCTGTCATATTAATAAGTTTAAGCTTAAATAATCAATCAGACAATCTTCACAACACTTTCAATCCATTTTAACAACATATTTAAAACTTCTTAATTAAGAAATAAATTTCAAAATCAAATATTGGAGGAAATTATAATATGATACTTATTTTTAAAATATTAAATTTTTGACAACAATCATGTGAAATATTTAAAATGTAGAATAATTGAAAAAATATGAATAAATAAAATATTTGTGGAAATTATAAAACAAAATAGCGAAAGTGTCAGGAGGGATTTTCCGTTAAATTCAAAAGGATTAATCGTGGATATTTCGCAATTTCAAAGTTGGTAAACGTCAAAATTTTAAGCAACAGCTTTATTTTAACGATAAATGAAATTTGTAAACTGTAAAAAATTGCTGAACTTCTGCACAACAATTTTCTTCAAATTTTAAAAATTTATAATCAAATGGATTCAGAAAATTTCAAGAAATTCATATTTCCAGGCAAGTGGCCTCTTAAAAAAACACAAAAACACAGAAGTTGATTAATTTTGTGTAAAAGGTGATTTCACTGAATTGGCTGTTTGGAATCTAAGACACCAAAACTGAGAATATGAACTTTTCACAACCCGCCGAAAAAAACAAAATTGAATCCAATCTCAACAAATGTTGTAATTTGTAAATGATGTAAAATATATATTCTAATCATTAATCTACAATTCGTAAAAATTTTAATTCTGTTAAATTTACATATTTATTATAAATTTTAATTCGATTATTATTGTTAATATTGGTTTATTAAATAATTACTAATAATCACTTTCATTAAATATGCCAAGTTGAATGTCAAGATAAAAAAGGATAAAATATAATTTCCATAATTTGTGTACAACATGACACATGGATTTGTGCCAGGTGCTGCCCTACAGTATTGTTCTGCCCAGACGAAAGAACAAAAGAGGACCTGAAATTGTCAACCACATCGGCCCATGTTAAGAATTTAAAAAAATTTCCATAATCCTTACTTTAATAACCGATTTTTTTCCTTCTGATTTATTTATATTTTTTTAAAGTTACAAAATAAACACGTGCCTCTGATGCCATAATGATGTAGCTTATCAATTAAAATTTCATGGTTGACAGTATCAAAAAAGATCAAAAAAACCCTAATTATAAGTTGTCCCTGTCCAAGGCATCAGAGATCTTGGAGTGCAGGAGTGAAATAGGAATGTATGTGGAGTGGCTTTGATGGAAGCCAAATTGCTTCTCCTTGTAATGGAGAATTTTCTAGGAATGAAGTAGTTCTGCTATAAATGGTTTTTTCAAAGGATTTAGAGAAATATTGATATTGGAAGATTTGTTATTGGTCTGTAGTTCGTGATATTTTCCTTGGATTGGGATTTATGTAGAGGAATCACTTTTGCAATTTTTAGGGCATCCGGGAATATATCGGAATTGAAAGAATTTATTACGGCCGCTAGAACATGGACGATTATTATCAATATATAATAATAATATTTTTCACAAGTCGAAGATATTAATGCTTATGGACATCGACTTTCATGAGTCTAGCGACATCACTAGGGTTTGGTTGATTCCCGAGTTGCTAATTTGGCTTTTTTCTGACGATTGATTGAGTGTAGTGTTGCTATGATGTTTGTAAATTAATTAGTTTTTAAATGTACGTTTTCATTATTATCATCATCGTAAAATATCGTAAAATCACAAGTACATACAACTACACATTTTTATGAAGTCTGATAATCTCTTGAAGGAATTACTGAAAAATGAAAGAACAAAAGCACTTCGTAAGATCATTAAAGGTCTCAAAGCGGAATCATAAGTGAAAGAAATCATCGACAAGTCACGATTGATGCTCACCACAGTGAATCCAACATGCATGTTTACGACGCATGATGAGTTCTTGAAGGGAGCAGGATGAAATATTCTGCGGGGAAATAAACAAAAGCAATAAACCCGAAAGTTTAACGAACCAATAAAACTTAGAAAACCTAAACAATTTAAACTCAGAATTTCAACTGAAATCTTCTTAATGACTCCAATTAAAATCAAATTATTCAAGATTAAACATGATTATTGAGAAACAAACATTCCAAATTTATGAAAACTTTGTTTAAATGCAACTTTAAAATTAAAAGCCATTAATTCTTTTTTTAAATGCAATTTAAACGTTATTTGAATGATAAAATAGAAGAACATGAAATAGAAGAAAGAAATCAAAGGAAATTGTTTCGAATAAAGTTGTTATTTTCATATTTAAAGCTTTTAAATTGTGAAACTTTAAATAATTTTTTATCAAAATCTCAGTTGAATACATACGTAATAATTCCTTTAGAAACTGTACAGTTATAATAACATTTTTAAGTGCAGCATTAAAATTACAAAATATTATATTGAAATTATTTAAATATTATATTGAAATTATTAAATATTATATTGAAATTATTAAATATTATAATGAAATTATTAAATATTATATTGAAATTANTTATTAAATATTATATTGAAATTATTAAATATTATATTGAAATTATTAAATATTATATTGAAATTATTAAATATTATATTGAAATTATTAAATATTATAATGAAATTATTAAATATTATATTGAAATTATTAAATATTTTAAATCGTTCATATTTAATGTTCATCCATCTGTATTCGTGCAGGTACTGTCATCAAAATAAGCTGAGGTGTTGTTGATGACCCAGGGAGGTGAACACATTCTCTAAAATAATAAAATTTGTTGCGATAAATTTTCATTTTAAAAGTAAATTTTTGTGATAATGAAGTTTATCGTGATGGGAGATAGATTATCATCCACTTTACAACAGCATGTTTCAAGACTAGTAGCATTGTGTTGAATATTATAGGATATAATTCTATATAATATAGTTGTGATGAATATTATAGGATATAATTCTATATAATATAGTTGTGATGAATATTATGGGATATAATTCTATATAATATAGTTGTGATGAATATTATAGGATATAATTCTATATAATATAGTTGTGATGAATATTATAGGATATAATTCTATATAATATAGTTGTGATGAATATTATGGAATAATATATAATTCTCGACATTACATCACACGAGCCATCTTAAGTGAACCCTGAAGTGCTTCGGTTCTTTTAAATTTATGGCACATAAACAAAAAATAGCTGCTAAATTGTTCTCACGACTTAAACATTTCTCCTCTTTCCAAATCCAAATGAATGTTAATTATCCTTATCGCTCTTATCAAATTTCCGGTTGGAAAACTCTTCAATTCAGAATTTAAAAGTTCATTACCCAAAAAAAATTAATGAAATTTTGTGAAACTAATCGCATCAAAAATTGTTTAGTTTTTTTTGTAATGCTTTGTGGCGGACGAAGTAAAAGTATTTCCGAAAATCTTACTTCGTTACAAGTAAGAGTAATCCGATTGTAAATTAAGTAAATAATACTTAAGTAAAGTAACTCGTTACTTTTACTTCGTTACCCAACAACAGTGCATACATACCACACATACCACACATAACATACTAAAATGCACAACATGCATTACATGTCAACATAACATGAAGAGTAAGAGAAACTTGGTCACTGATGAACATCAACTCAACATCCAACCTCACTAAATTCATCAACACTTCAATGACTTCATCTTCAGAAACAGAGACATTTTTATTATTTTCATGAAATCTTTTCGAACGTTCTTTTTTACTGATTTTTATAAATTTAATATTATAATTAGGGCAGATTGAAATGAAAATTAAAATGAAATTTATTTGGAAATTATTTGAAAAATAAAATAAAATGGTGCGATTAATTAAGCGTTAGTCTAAGATTAAAACAATGATCGCACGATTAATCGAAATTAAAATTATTAATCTATCTGCAGTCCTAATTATAAATATTCAATAAATCTTTATTTTTAGTAATTTATTAACTTTTTGAAGTAAAATCGATATATTTAAAGCTTGATTATATTTTTAATATAAATGCTACTTAATATTTGTATCACACGGTGACATTAGACAAATTATATTGCAACAAATTTGTTGCAATTGTTGTTATTGTTATCCCTAAAACTAAGACATTACCCTTAAACACAGGTCACCTGTTGTAATTCATATTTTTATCATTTTATTATAATAATATCAATCTTTTTGTAATAATATTTTTGTTGTTGTCAATATTTCAATATTTTTGTCATTGCCTCCATAAATAATCTTTGTCACGTTGTCATGAATCCCATAAATCCTGGAAGAACTCTTGGAAACAATCCAAGAAGAATTGATGATTCCAGTCAAATGTTAAGTCAGATGTCAAATATTAAGTAATTAATTAAGCCATTAATTAATGATTGGATTGATGTCATCAACTAATTGAAGTGGTGATGATTCCTTAAGTACGAAATAATCTATTCCATGATTTACATTAATTACCATTATTTGTCAACAAAAGCAAGTTAAGTCACTAAATTATTAATGTTTTGTGGTTGTTAATTCGTGGTGAGAATCAATTCATGAAACATTAAAAATAGAGAAATCACAAATTCATCGGATGAAAATTATTAAATTTTTAAATTATTAACGAATAATGAATAATAATAGGATCAGCTTGAGAAGCCATCAGAGAGATGCGCAGATATACACAGTAATACACAGCAACATGCTCTAATAAGCAATTCGTCATTAATTTCGCACGGATGTCGAATATTTCACACTTTAACTTAAAATTAACGTTTATTTTTATTTTTTTAAAAGCAATTAATTAGTAGTGATTAATTTATCGCCGTGTTCAGTGCACCAAATGTGTTACCATGTTAACCACATTTATGACTCCTAGGTGGGGAAACTACGCTTGGTAGATGATCATCACCATCATCACCATCATCACCGACATCATCATCATCTTGGTAGATGTTTAAAAATACTGGCATGAATATGATCATTATTCATTTGTTTAAAATTCATTGAAGGCATACAAATGAAGTTGTTAATATTCAAATTTCAATTCTTATTTTCGTGTCCACATGTGCCGGATTTAGGCATGGTCGGGGTGTGCCATTATACAGGTGTCTCCAACAATCAAAGAAACCAATTTTTTGCCTGTCGGGGAGTGGGGTGGGTTGGAGGAAACAGGACGGGTGGAGAGGCTTGTGGGTTCCACCACCACCATGCACCGGGGTCTCCACTTTGGTGAATTTTTCCTGCGAAGTGGTCCACTTCACCACAAGTGAGGGAGTGAACAGCTGATCAGCATTTCCAAGCCATCCATACCCATTAATTCAACCAATCAAGAGGTAACTCGGTTTTGTGAGGTTTTAAGATTTTATTGATTAATTCATGAAATTTGAAACAAAAATATTTTAAAATATTTGTGGGCCTTCGATCTCCAGGAAGACGGAGTACGTGCTTCGATAATAATTGGACATAAGACAAATGCGCTGGTGTGGGTTGGACCATGTTTCTTCTTAAAAACCACACAACACGGAGCAATATTTTATGAGAAAATGAAATTCGATTGGCTATTTATAACTCCTGCATAGATTGACCAGTTATTTATATTACGTATTTATGTTGTAGTTATCATTATTATTGCAAGTTCGCTCTCAAAGGGTTGCTTACGGTGCCTCTGGCGGTAATGACAGCAGCAACGTGTCGCATTCGAAACCCAGCTTGAACTGCTTCGTAAATGGTTGACAAAAAGCGTCTCTGACGCAAAGGCGCTGCATAAATGAGGTACATTTACATTTATTTTAATTATTTACTCATTTACATTGCAATACGACGATGTAATTTTCAATTTGATTGATTCAAATTCATTTTACTTTGCAACGAAATCTATACGAGAATTTTCTTCTGTTATCAATCATCATCGTCGTCGTCATCAGCAGCAGTAGCATCATTATCATCGTCATCGATAAAACCACCATCATCACCATCATCATCATCATCATCATCATCATCATCATCATCATCATTACCATCATCATGACATTTACCATCAGCCATTGCTCCCATCGATTGAAAACAAACATTTCAAAGCTTTTAAAACTTCATAAAATTTAATTTCAAAACCTCCACAAACGATGTCCTCAATCAAGGAAAACGAAACAGAAATAATTTTTCAAAATCTTCCTAAATTTTGACTTAAAATGTTTTTGTGTTAACAATAAAATGGACCTGCTTGCTTGCTAGCGGAAGAAGATGGAAGACATGAAAATAAAGCAAATGCTCTATTTGTCAATTTATCCTCATTTTCGAAGAATGTTTAATCAATTTTAAAATAGAATTTCGTGGGCGAAATTAAAATTGTAAATCAGTTAGAATCGCTTGAAAAGGTTTTTTGAAGCAATTTCACTTCCTGTCACACCTGCCTTCATAATAAAATTGCAATCAGAACAGAAAGACTCGCATTCGAATTTCCTGACATTTACGAGGAATAAAACCAATTAAATTTGTTGGTCGTTCAAATAATCCTCAATCACAAAATATGAAGCATTTGATGTTGTAATTATTGTAGCTCGCCATTACATATTTCGAATTACACAGAGCCATAAACATAGCGACGCCTTTTGTTAATCATTTATGTAGCGCTCTTTCTCAAGTTGCTTGCGGCAGATCAAGCTGGGTTTTGAACACGACACATTATGACTGTTGCTTTCACCGTCGCATGCGAACACAATCCTCTCAAAACTGGTTAAAAACCAGGGCTGTGGAGTTGGGACCCAAATCATCCGACTCCGGATAGTTGCGCAACCAAAACATTCCGAATAATAGCTTCTGCAACCAATTTTGATGCTTATAAATGGAAACGCTGCAAATGTCTCTTCAAATTCGATGATGCTCTCGATGAAGCATTTTTGTTGAGGCTGCTAAAAGCGCTGAGTTGCGCTGAGTTGTGCTGAGTTGTGCTCCGCATGACTTTTCGCCTCTCATCTTTTGTCGAACACTGTCACACAAAGCAAGTGTTTTCCATCTTCCGTCAAAATGAAGAAATCGAAAGCACTTTACTTACTGGAAAATTGGCCGACCATATTTCGACCTCGGACTGAAAAGTTCAATGAAACGTGTGATTTGTGAAATTGTGGTTTGTTGCTTCATGAAGTTGAAGTGCAACTTTAACAGCGGAGATTGCTGGAAAAGAAAGGTCGGAGTCGGTAAAAATTTTCGACTCCACAGCCCTGTTAAACACAACTGAGCTACCAAGGATTATTAATTATTATTAATTATTAATATAATAAATTAAGTAATAATTAAACAATTGCAGGGTTAAAAATAGCAGCACTTAATTTGTCATTAAACCTCGTTATCATATCGTTATACAATTGACACAATATTCTTCAAATATGAATCTGAATGACCACTTCTCATCACAACATTTACGTAACTAATAAGAATATTTCTTTGCCATGCAATAGGAGCGGCAACATCTTCAAAGCAATCTCTCAAGCAATTGTTTGCGAATTAAAATCGAACATACAATTGAATGCAAAAATACATTTAAAGTCAGTCAAACAGCAGGCCAAGAAGTCGATGAAGTACGATGAAGACTTTCCAAGCTCCGCATTATCATAATAACCTGTTCAAACATCGCCAATCAATCACGGAATGAAAGAACATGTTTGCGAAGAGTAAGTGAAGTGATGAACAACGTGTGAAGACCAGGTCTGGTTTTAATCGAAACAATGTGTTAATTCACAAATCTTTCTTTGTTGTCAATAATCAAAAGTATTCATCGTCAAAATAACATTGTTTAAAAAATAAATATTTCCGACAAATTTTGTTTGCAATTAAATGAGAATTATTATTTTTATTATATTTATATTTAATACTTATAAAAAGGCCTTCTATTTGAGAAAATACTTTTTTAATTTCAGAATAATAAAATAAGTAATAAATAACTCAATTGCAGTAATTGTTGATTCCAAAAACAGCGTTGTAGTAAAAAAAATAAATTTAAAAAATAATGATAAATTTAAAAAATAATAATAAATTTGATAAATATTATTAAGTTTAAAAATAATTTAATATATTCACACAAAATATTTCAAAATGGTCCCGAAACAGCAAAGTGTGATGAAATACACCTTTGAATTATTTCCATTGCACTCAATTCATGACATATTCATGACATATTCATGACATACTATTATTTGCACCCACATCATCGTCACATCCTCATCATCTTCATCACCATATTCATCACCATAATAAGATCATATTCATCACCATAATAAGATCATATTCATCACCATTACATCATCTGTCATCCTCAACCTTCATATTATGAGTCATCGATCACCACAAGTTAAAATAGGCTGAAAAAGTGAAAAGGTTGCTGAAACAAACAACGACGTCTCCATCCAGTTCTTCGCTGTTCTTCCTTCTTCTTCTGCATCCGTTGCTGTTGCTGTTGTTGTTGAATCTAAAAAGTTTTTGAAAGAAAAATCATTTGAGAAGTGTTTGCTAAGCTATGAAGTTATCGTAATGATGTTTATCTGGCAAAATATTTTTCAAAATCCTCGCTTGAACCCTACCAAGGTCAGCTTCGTCTCAGAGGCAAATATTTATTTACACTCATCATGAAAACGTTTCGCGAGATCTCATTTTGCATTGAAATTCATCCTGGAACAAGAAATCAACAAATGCATTCGAAATAACCTTAAGAAAGAGCTTGTTTTAACTGCATGATGAAAAGGAATCTACGAAGATTCCTTTTGAAATTCTTGAAAATTTTGAAACTACGTTTTCTTAAAATAAACCTCTGGGATTTGCAGAACACAACAGCATATAAATCACAGATCAATGAATATATTTTATGTGAAGTCTCCTATTCATTCATTTACTCTTTCACCCAATCTTGCGTTCATTCATTCATTCATTCGTTCATACGACCAATATTCACCAATATTGATATCAATATGATATTTTTATTGAACCAAGCAGCACGCTCAGATAACCTGTTTACAAAAGAATTTTAACTCTCCAGGTCTCATTCTACAAACTTGGATTTAATTAATAAATTTATTATAAATTTGTATTTGTATTTAGCCGATTTTTTGAGTGCCCTACGCATCCCGAACAAGATGTGAAGGCACTTTTTAATCGATCTACCATTTATATAGCGCCCCTACTCGAGGGCGCTCCCTGGCGGTGCCTTGCGAACACGACACATTACGACTTTTGCTATTACGACCGCATGCAGGAACGCAACCCATTCGGCCAACCTGCACAAATCTAACCATATTTTATTGAATCTAAGTATTGTGAATTTAAACCGATATCGGTCTGTGCAAAATGTTTGTCTGAGCTGCTGCATTTGTAAGACTTTCCTTCCAAATGCTTCGACATTTTGCATGTCCTCAGTTCGAATAAATGCAGGCGATCAGTACTCGCGTACAAGTAGTTACGCACAAGTACGTACGAGTACTTGCATTTCATTGCAACACTCTTCTTGTACAACGTTGATCGGACGTGGATGAAGCTTTTATGATTCATTTTTTTGTTTCTCATCGAAAAAGTTGTTTACAAATTGTTCGAATAAATCCACTTTAAATTTTGGAGATCGGATTCAGTTTTCAGTTTAAAAAAAAAAACAAAACAAAAAACGACCAACAATTGGTTCGGTTGACTCCCTCAGAGAAAATAAATTTCATAAAAATGTTTCTGCCGAACGAAATATTTTCATATTTAATTGGTATCATTTAAATATTATTTGTTATTATTTGGTATCATTTAAATATTATTTGTTGTTATTCGTGTTCTTTCTAAAGTTCAATCGATTTTTTTGAAAATTTCGTTCCGAAAGGAGTTGAAAGCGCGTGAACGTTGAGTTTCTGAATGGAAATTGTTTGAAAATAAAGGAAGAGGAAGAAGTTGCAGACAAATAAGAAAGCAAGACCTGAAAGCAAGAACTGAAGGCAAGAACTGAAGGCAAGCACATGCAACCTTCAAGAATCAACGATTCATTAAACTTTTATCTGCACACTTCATTACTTCATTGCGAGGATCTCCAAATAATTCTCGATAAGTTATGCATCCCCACCCATGTGCTCACAAAACTGAAGAGGCTTCAAAACTTTAGAAGGACCACTTTTGACCACTTTGAATTGAAACTCAATAAAAATGCAATTCAGAATGAAGAATAAAGCAACAAAGTTTTTTTCAAACAAATGTCCAAACTGTGAAGGTAAATGTCGTATGCGAAACATTGCACATCTTGTTACTGCGTGATTATATAAACACATTATTTCAATAAATAAGAATACACGCTATTGGATGAGTATGTCTAAAATAATTGATGTTTGATAAACTCCAGCGATAATTTCGTTAAGGATGTAAAAAGCCGTTATTAAGTCTTTTTTAAAACATCTTCTAAGGCAATTCGCTGGGATCACAGGACATCAGAGCCTTATTAGAAATAATCAGTTTATCAAACTGATTTATCGCATGGAGGCTGAAGATTGCAAATGCAGACAATAAGCACTGGAATTCTTGGAAGATCAGATTGTTGATCTCCAAAACGGAAACAAAATGAAACTAAGCATCTTAAACAAACTGAAGTCACATTTAACTGAACCAACGCAAATACCTCACACGATTCAAAAACCACATCAAAAAACATTTGGACAAACATAGATATATTTAGAGACGAATATTCTTAACTTTGTGGACCATCGAGTTAGGCAGGTAGTGAAGGTTTCACTGTCAAAGCAAAACCAGTGATTCTTACGAGAGGAATGAACGTCAAACAATGATGCTTTCGATTACAAATGGAAGAAAAAAGTTTGTATGAAACTCTCAGGCATCATTGAGAATGCTTCTTGTTTCGATCAATCTTTAATAAAAAATGTACTTCAAGAGTAACTTTAAAACTCAGAATGCATGATATTCTCGCAGACAATTGCTTGACAGATTTGATTGACAGATTTGATTGAGATCGCAGACGTAATGTACCCCACCCACAGATCAGAATAAGAATCGAAAGATCAATTCGCTGTGAAAGTTCGTGCAGATGTACCATGGATTCCAGCAACTTTGTGATTCATTTTCGAGCTTGAAATGTCGGTAAACCTTTCGAAAGCTTCAGTAGTAGTAGTAAGTAAGTTTATTTATATAGCGCCATAAGCGTGAGCGTCAGGGGCGCTTAGACAATTTATATAGCGCCGGCTCCCAGGGGCGCTTTGTGGTGGTGCAAGCTGGGTTTCGAACACGACACGTAACGACTGTTGCTTTTACCGTCGTTCGCAGGAACGCTACCCTATGAGCCAACTTGCACCCCAAACATGAGAGGGTCGTTTGAAATATTTTAAGCAATGATTTGGGAGTTTGCCAAGTGGTGATAAACTATATCAATATTTATTTTAAGATTATTATTATTATCGTTATTGTTATTGTTGTTGTCTAATATATATAGTTTGTATAATGGATAGTGGAAAATACAATTTTGAAATTCTTATGCTAAATAAAACAAAAACACATCATTGCGAATGTGAGCAATTAATAATACTTCATATTCTCTTTCGTTTCAATAAACTCGCATAAACATCCTTTGTGTTGTTTGGTTATTTTAAATTATGAGTTTCATCTGACACATCGTGACTGTTGATAAAATCTTGCCATCTGAGGATGCGAAGAGCCTTCATTGAGCTTGTAATCTTTGTTTATTCCAACTGCAGATCCAATCGTAACGAGATGCACGCAGTTGTACCATGACATTGTTCTCGTAATTCAATTACATTAATTAAAATGGTGTCACACATTTGAATATTTATGAACAGAAGTAGAACAATCAACCTTCGAAACATCAACATCAATGTGCTGCTCACCAATTTTCTTGACATGACATTTTTTCCTTGCGAACAAATCTTGTTGATATGAGGTTGTCTGACACATGCATGAAATCTGCACTGAACCAACTTTGAAGACGACGAAGAAGATTGTTTTGAAGGTGGCTTGGATTTTTTCATCTCTATCTGCGGCTTACTTGGAAGAAACAAAACATAAAATGAAGTTTCCAAGATTGAAGTTGATTCAGCAAAATGCATTCAATTTATCTTTGCTTCATAAAACCGTAAACGGGAGCATTTTATCCTAAGTCACGTATGCTATTGCCCTATAAAAGCGATAATAAAATAACATGCAAAATGGCCAAGAAATCTAGCGATGATGTCGTGACTAAAATCGATCATCGCCCACCAAGACTGCTTCTTCTTCCTGCCAACAAACGCCCCGTAAATGAGTGGGTTGATGATAGAGTTGGACATGCCGAAGAAGAACAAATAAACTCCAAACATCTGCTCAAAGGTGAGCGTCGTGTTGCTTTGCACAAGTTTTTCTTCGCCTCTCAACTTTTCCAGTTTGGAGAGGAGATCTTCTGCGAGACATTCGTAACTGGATTGAAGATTCGAATAAAACTGGAACGTCTCGATGACCTGCTGAAGTTTCCATTCAATAGAATCTTCGTTTGGACGAATTGTTGTCTCAAGAGGTCCCGAGTGATCTAGTGTCGGAACATCCTTCTTCTTTACAATTTCTTCGTCTCGAACTGTCGATGTTTTCACGAAATATTCTTTTTTGCTAATCGATTCTCTCCGTAGTCCGGATCCGGATGGTTCCCTCGTGAACATCTTGTTTTCACCGTATAAACTCTTTCTCACTCCTTCCTCCATTCTTTCCGAATTCGTAAGCAGTTTGTGTTCAAGTTTTAACAAAAAGCTTTTCCTCTGCAAAATATTTTCGAACAATTCTTCTCCAACGCCCTCTTGACTCAGCATTTTATGAAATTGTAGAGATTCGTTTCCTACGATGGCGTCGACAGTTTGCTGGTGATTGTCGTAGTCCTGCCCCAGTTTTTGAAGGTCCTCGATGAAGTGGCTGAAGTTGTTCCTCAAGAGGAGCAGCTTGCCATGGAGTTGAATCCTCTCCCCACTCAACTGCGAATCGTGACTGCCGTCGAAACCAAATATTGTGAGTTGGAAGGTGTTGTAGAGGAAGCAGGCATAGTAAGGAGTCCAACACAAAATGAACACGAAGACGATTAACGAGGTCATTTTCAGGGATTTCTTCTTCGCTCGACTCAGGAGTTGACTGCGTACAGGTGCTGTGAATGGAATAAAAGTTCAGACGAATGAACCACATTTTGATCCTTTTCATGAGGTTAATTCAAATAATTTACTCAAATTGCTTCATTCGTAAGTCTTGAGGATTTTAAAAGGTCTCATTCAAATTCTTATTACTTTTCATATTCGCATTTGTCCACAACGCACAACACTGCGGCATAGAATCGGAACCGTCAAACATTTTTGCAAATATTTACAATTTATTTCTATGAAAAAAATTTCATAATTTAAGATTAATTTTAAAAGTGTTTAAAGTCAAATTTTAAAATTAATTAAATAATCACTGTTAAATATTAAATATTAACTCATCAGACTGATTTGTGACGAGAACTTCTTTTACCAAGTCAACTTTCACCAAGAAAGCAACAAAGTTCTTCCATCAACTCTGATGACAATTTAAGATAACGTGAGTTGACAGGCAAAAGGTGTCACGACTTAATCAAGATTGTCAACTTAAATTTCTTTTGTAATTAGCCGATCTTTTGCCTTAGGTATCCGAATGGGTTTATTTATTTATTTTATTAAAGTCCGTTGCATGACGAAGTATCCGAATCCGCACTCAAAAGATCGGATAAATGCAAGCACAAATATTAAAAGGATTTTATAAGCTCCAAAAATTTGAGTTTCATGTTACCTTCATAAATAATTTTGAATTTACATTCATTTCATCTGTTTAAAAAATATTCATCGAATATTAATCGTAATTTCATAAATTAGTTTGGCATAAAAACTCCGTTGCCTTTTTTCATCTCAGAAACACAAATTAAATGCACACCAGAAATAATTTGTTTTTCAGGTGTTAAACAATAATATTATGCTGACGACAGAAGATTAAAGGTGAAATTAATATCAATAGTAATTAAATCATCTTCGTAATAATGTATAGTGATGTTATTGCTTTAATATTTAGTTAATTAAAAAGAATTAAAATAATTTAGTTGTTATTTGTTATTATTATTACAAAGAATCAACTCAAAAGTCGAACATTTTTCGATGCACAGTGAGTGATAATAAGTTTGTGTGAAATAAGAAGGTCTTCATGACAAAGTTGAAGACGAAGTTTCAATGCTAAAAATAAATAAATAAATTAATAAATTAAAAATAAACTCAATGCAACAAGAGGCTCCTGGTTGATCGTAATTGGTCCGTCCGAGCTGATGACAGTAGAAATAGTGATTTTCAAACCAAAGTAAATAACATTGCAAGTGACACGAGGTGCTGAGTATTTCTGCGTTCTCAAATGAAGAAAATTCAGTGCAAATTTTATGCGACTTGCGAAGACAGAAAGCACTAAGGAATATAAATAAAAACATATTTATCATTATTATTACTTTAAATAAGCATGCAATGCCTTGAAAAAACTCACCTTGAAATAAGGGTTATTATTAAGTTAATTTTCTTGAGATTCTTTTTTTTTTCGACTTTATTGAAAATATTTTTATTTCATTTCTTTACAAATTGTGAAGTTTTAAGGTCAGTTACAACATTTTTATGGCTTTGAACTAAGACAATCTTAGACAATCTAACAATCCTGTAAATCTATCGTTACAGGGGCATTTTTATTAAAATTTTAAGCTTTTATTAAAATGTAAAATAAGGAATTACGTAATTCTGAATTATAAGCTAAATGTAGATGTAGGGATTTATATTGTAGTTACACTTTCGTTTTCGTTGAAATCCTGGAAAAAGTCTTAAAAAGGTTCTGATTGATGTTCCTCATCACTGGTTGCCACGAAGAAAACATTTCCCGAGCAACTCAATTGACCCTTGGTGCATGTTCATTAAATTACAATAATTACCATGTTATAACAATTTTATTCAATTAATTATTAATTATTAATTATTAATTATTATAATCAAGTATAATTATTAATTATTATTATTAATTATTATAAGATATTACTGGATACACTTATTCTAAGTGTAATGTGAGCACCTAACGAAACTTATTATGCTTCATGTCACTGCAATGTTTTTTAAGCTCCGCAACAAATGTTGAAAAATACCTGAAAAACTTCAACTTGGCCTTAAACATTTTTTTATGAATAAAAATTATTTAAAGTTGTGAGTTTTTTGAAGGACAAAATTTCAAAAACACAAACATTCGAAAATACATTCGTGACCATTTTAAATCGATTGTTGTGTCGAAGTTGTGTTGGTCCAAGTCTGTAAAAATGGTGTGGACTCCCTATTAATTAATAATGAATAATTATTATTATATTAATTAACTATTAATATATATAATAATATAATAATGTTATAATAATGTATAATAATATAAATAATATATAATAATTAATAATTAATTAATACCCTATTAATTAATACCAGTCAAGGCATTTCCAAAATATTTGTATAACGACAAATACTTTAAATTTAAATGGAATAACAATGTGCCTAATTATGCCCTTCACACATCGTCATTGGTTTCTGCAAGGTCAATAATAATCGCATGAAACCCAACATAAACGCATTGTTCCATTAATGGGATTTAATGGCTCATAATTAAGGCTGAGTTTCCGCTGAAACTTTTTATAAACATTTTTAAATTTCAAAGTATTAAATAATTTTTATTATATTAAAAAATATCTCTCAATTTAAATAATCCTTTCCAATTTCTGGATTCATAAAATATTCAGTGCATATGCTCGCATGTTGCCTTGTTTATGTCGAACTGTCAGAAACGTTTCCATAAGCATTTTACGTTTTACAAGTTAAGTTCTTAATATTATTATTAATATTATTATTATTATTAATAATATTATTATTATTAATGTTATTATTATTACTAATAGTATTATTATTTCATTTATATGGCGCCGTAAGCATAGCGTCAGGGACTTCTTTAATGCTATCCTGAATAGATGGGTCTTCAACTGAAGACCTCTTGAAGAGTTCAAGTGTGGGTTGAGACCGAATGATGGGGGAAGGTCGTTCCAGACGTCAGGCTCGATTGACGATGGATGATCTGTGAACTGGTTGGTGTAGATGAATTGTGGAGGATGAACGAAGGTGGTTGGGGATTTGGCAGCGGTGAATGAGATGGTTGAGATAGGATGGGATGGTGTGGCTAGAGTACGATAAGTGATTAAGGAGATTTTAAAGATGATGCGAAGATGTATAGGCGACTAGTGCAGTTGCGTCAGGCATTCAGAGCTGTTAAGGATGGGATCGAGGAGAACGAGTTTGGCTAGATTACTTAGGTGCGCTGAAGGGAATGAATAAGTGAGGCAGAAGTACCACAGAGAAGGGAGTTGCAGTCGTCCAGACGAGAGAGGACCAGACTGCGTGCAAGAGCAGAAGTTGTGTCGACAGAGAGGAACGGATGGATATCTCGGATAGCTGTTACATACAATTACATTTAAAGAATTTAGATAAAATTATTAAAATTCCAGTTCAACCGTTCATGCAGAACAAATGAAATGAAATGAAAGCTTACTGTAAGCATTGAAAGAGTTCAACGTAACACCAACGGAGATGGAACCAACGTTGTTCTGAGAGTTGAAGAAACTGCTGCTGTTGTTGCAGATGGAGACCGCTCTGTTGTTGTCCTTGTTGTGGGGTTGGTTGGGGGCTTCACTGCAGTAAGAATCGGTACGTTGGAAGGATTTTGACTGCTTCGTGATGGCGATGAAGATGAGCGAATAGGCAATGATCATTACGATCAGAGGCAAAATGAACCCGAAGAAAATGCAGACGAGACTGTAAAATGGTTCTTGCCACTCCTCTGTGTACCCTTGCAAAGTTACACATTGGTAAAATTCAACTCTGAAGGGACCCTTGGTAGAGCTGAATATGAGTGCCTTGAATAGCAAAGTGAATTAATTTTTATTTGTTAGTAATAAATATATTCACATACTTTAAATATAATTAATATAATATTTTTTATATTAAGGTTTTCATTACATTCCATTGTGGTATTTGAGTTTTCAGATCACAAACATGAATTGTTCCTCTGTCGACAGAAAGAAATGAATGACCCAACGACGTGCATTAACTATCTTTTGTGATTAATTCCGTAAATGTCAATTAATTTTTTATTTATCGCGAGTGAAGAACTTAAATATAATCGATTGAATGTTATTTCGCAATTAAATTCAATTCAAATTGGATCGTCCAGTGGACGGTGACATATCATGTGGAGTTTGTTCTACTATGTCTTGCATTGGGCAACATTTGCACTGGAAAATTCAACATCTGGATATTACGAACTTGCTATTGAATTTTCACTCTTTCGAATTAATTCTAATTAATTAATTAAAGCTATTTCTCAATACGTCGTCTCGATGTTGAATTTTTGATAGATAAAATCCCATTATTTCTTGTCGGGTTTTTTTAAGGAAGTTTTTGGCCACTTCACGTGAAAAACATGTGAAAAAATTTTTGGCATGAATTACGAGTTCTGATCAACTTAATCATCCTTCACTCTGATCAACTTAATCATCCTTCACTCTGATCAACTTAATCATCCTTCACTCTGATCAACTTAAACAAATGTGGGTTCTTCGGCGGCTGTCATTCTCACGCACCATGGAAATTCACATTTTTATTGCACCTTTGTAAGCTTATTGCACCTTTATTAAGTCACTGCACCATCATTAACTCAATGCACCTTTATATCCTCAAACAGACCTCATCGGAATAAAGTTCTAAAAATAAAATTGCAAAATCACGGAAAACGGTCACATTTATTGATCCAAGTTTGGTCCTTTTAAGTGCTAATCAAAAATGTTAAGTTTTGCAATGATTTTCGCTTGTAAAGCTTTCGAAGTTATGTTTGTTTAATTTTATTTTGTAGCGAAAATAATGCAATAAACATTTTATAGGAGGGAAAATTGGAATTTGGTTTGTTGCTTCGTGCCACTAAATAAAAGTTAATGAGCACTTAATTTAATTCATTTTTATCCTAATGCATTTAGTTTATCAAATCCATTAACTCCTTCTTTGGACATGTCTAAATATGATGTAATACTGTTATATTTTTGATTGGACAATTCGGTCACTTGATATTTTCTCAGATCGCTCATTCTAATTGCTCATTTCTTAGATTAAAAAAACGTTGTTATAGTGGACATTTTTTGTAAGTACATTAAATTTTTAGCAAAACAATGTCTAGAAAGTGTTTAACTGATTTGGATTCATTCCGTTTTATTTGTGGTGAACTCACATTAAAACCTCAGAGAGAAGAACTAACTCTTTGATAAAAAAAAAAGACATACCATTTGTATTTTGGTATAAAAGTGGGAGACCAAGATAAAACATGGGTTCCATATAAGTGTGGTACTCGCTGTGGCCGTTACTTACGTTGGCTTAAAGGTACACATTCATCAATGTCTTTTGCAATATCAATGGTTTGGAGAGAACAAAAAGATCATTCAACTGATTGTTATAACTCAAATATCATGTTTTCCATCAAAATCAAAACATTGAATAAAGAGTCCTAATACACCTTCAACAATTAGACCTGTACCTCATGATGGCATTTTACCAGTACCTAAACCACTGGTAAATTGGAGTTTGGAAAAATCTGAAGAATCCTCAAATGGTGATGATTTACCTTCTTGTAAAGATACATTCTTATAAGAGTCTTCATTAGTTCATAAGATTTCACAAGAAGAGCTTAATGATCTTGCAAGGGATCTTGATTTTTCTAAAACAAAGCTGAGATATTCACGGTTAGAACTATGGAATCTTTTGCAGAAGGGCATAAATACCATCTTTTCGATCACATCAAAGTGTTATATAAGAAATATTTTGGCATTGATGATCTTGTATTTTGTAACAACATTGGCATGTTGATGACCAAAGTGAACATTGAACTCAACAAAATAGAAAAGTGGGGGTTGATTGCACCATAATCACCCATCAGAATTTTCTGTCAAAAAAGAGTGTTGTCCAGTGTCAAAAAAAGAGTCAAAGCATAAATTAAATATTTTGACCGTTACATAAATAATTTTAATGAATATTAATAAAAAGAAAACCTAGTTTTAATGTTTCTTGTTTTTATGAAAAATTGGAGGTGATATAAAAAAACCAATATCGTATTTAGAATCAGAACCACTAAATTTACAATAATCAGCCGCTTCAATGTTTTGTCAAAAAAAACCAAATTTTTTTGTCCGGTCCATTGGGCACAAGTTACGAATGATGGCGAAGTTGAAAATGAAAAGCGGATTGAATCTATTTTTGTCACCATAGCATACAATTTTTCAGTTTATAAAATACACAGTCAAACAAATAATTTCTAAGTATCATTGTTTTCTAAATCAGTCCACATCACCCTCCTGGCATCTCCGCTTATGTCGGTGTCTTAAAACTTTTCGTGTCCTTCGCATGACGACGTCAACTTTGATTTTAAAGACTGAGACAATAATTTATCAAAAGTGGAATACGAAAGTAAGCTTAGATTTACTAATGCATAGAAAATATGATATCATTTTTTCGAATATAATAACATCTTACATCACGATCGACTTAATGTTGTTCATACAAGTTTAAATTTAAATATTATTCACAAAAAATAATGACAATAAAGTATTGAAATGAAGCAGCAAAAATATTTTCCGATTAATTTCAAAGTGGTTTACTAAGAATTGCTTTCTGAGGAAAAAGTTGAAGCAAATTGAAGTGAGTCGTAAGAAGCAAATTGGATGTTTAGAAGTTCTCACACGTCCAACTTATACGCTTCCTTGTCATTCAACAATTCTTCTGTCTTCGTAAAATTAAATCAAAACATAGATTATGAATTCAACTGACAGGCATTCAGCAATCACCTCAAATTAGGAACTGGAATTTCACATCATTCTCTCTCCACTAATACACAAACGTCGAACATATTTACATCTGATATGTGCTCTGTTGAAGGTGTTGAAGGTAATTATTAGGCCATATTATTATTTATCAAAATAAGAACAAATATGTTTCTTTGGGTTGTTATAACCAATAACGGCAGACGTAAAAGTTGATGTCTGAAGGTCGTGAAGGAAATAATCAATAATCCGATTGATGACAAAATTTTTGATTCAAAAAAATATGAAACTTGTTAATCGTGAAAATATTGAGGCAGGAAAACGTTTTTGACAAACTCGTGTTTTTCATACTGTCAGAAGACACCTTAGCATGAATAATAATAATAATAACAATAATAATATAATATAATATGTTGATAATAATATAATGTAATTTTAATAATAACAATAACCATTAAAATAATAAATCAGTTTGATTTAAATTTTAATAGAAAGTTGCAAATAAATTAATCCAATTTCAGCATAAGATTGCTCGAGATTGTTGGTTCGATGTTTGGGGAATTAATGTTCACCTTTCATTAAAGCCTTTTGACTTCACGTTTTTGTGATTAACTTTCTTGAGAAATAAATTTTATAAAATAGTTTTGCGATGAACATTTAGAAATAACTTTGCATTAAACTAATCGTCAGCGTTAATTTTGCGTTAAATTAACTTATCGATATGTTGAATTGTGCATCTAGGACAGGGACGTCATCCTGGGACTCATTTCTGTTGCTCATCACTCCTGATCCTCTGATTCCCCTTGATATATCAAATGTTAAAACTTAGAAGATAAAAACATCTCACGAATTATTTTAATAAAATATCAACAAGCTTTGTGAGCAGGTTTCACGTTCTTTATGCACCAAAAAGGGGAAAATTCAGGAAAGCAACGTGGTCAAACTAAATTTATGGACTAAAGAAACATTCGGCATGCTTTTTAAGAATTACGAAAGTTAAATTTATAGATAAAACTGTATTACAATCAAATATTTATCACAAGAATTTTTTAAATTACTTTGTTAATCTAAAAAATATCAATATCAAACGATCTCATTAATCCCCTCTAAAAAATATTCAGTGCAATATACTTAAGGACATTTAAAATTTAAGGAATATTTAATAAAAACCACGACTTGCAATTTCGACTTAATAAAATTTATTGTAGAAATAAATTTATTAACCTTTGTGATTGGACACAGCATTGTTTACAATAACTGCAGTTGGTGATCCCTGTTTGGTCTACTCAATTTGTATTTCCCAATATTTCGGATTATGTAATGAATGTTTTTTTCTGGTCTTTCATTCTGCTATTTTTTACTTTTAAGCAGCCATGGATGACTTCTGCTCTTCTTAAGTCATGCCAAACAAAAAATAAACTCTAGAACCTCTATTAAGCATCCAACCAGTCATATTAAAATTTCTTTTATTACTTATATTAATAAATTTAGTAAATTAAAGAGGGCTGCTAAGAAATCATATTTTATTATGGTTTTTTCTGAATATAAAGTAATAATTTTAGTGTTTGCATTTAAGGTATTTTGTTGAATAAAATTTCTGTAAAATTGAAAAAAAAAAGTGACGCTGCAAGAAAATAAAACTTCATTACGGCAGTCGTAAAGCCAAAATTAACGTGATAAGCTTGATCATGTGATCACAAACGTCAGGTGATTTGTTTTCCACTGGAATATTGTTTGTCCTGATGATGGAGCAACAAACTCTGCGTAGTCAGAGTAACTATAATTGTTGACTTAACTGAAAGAATGCTGCTAATTTGAAGCACGTTAAAACTTAAATGTTTTGAATACATTTCCAACAAATTAAATGTTTTAAATACATTTCCAACAAATTAAATGTTTTGAATATATTTCCAACAAATTAAATGTTTTAAATACATTTCCAACAAATTAAATGTTTTGAATATATTTCCAACAAATTAAATGTTTTGAATATATTTCCAACAAATTAAATGTTTTAAATACATTTCCAACAAATTAAATGTTTTGAATACATTTCCAACAAATTAAATGTTTTGAATACATTTCCAACAAATTAAATGTTTTGAATACATTTCCAACAAATTAAATGTTTTAAATATATTTCCAACAAAATTAAATGTTTTGAATACATTTCCAACAAATTAAATGTTTTGAATACATTTCCAACAAATTAAATGTTTTAAATATATTTCCAATAAATTGCCAATAAAATGTAAAGTTAGAGTTGAACTTCTAAGTTGTGTCCCTTGAAAAGACATTAAAATTTCAGCCATCGTAATACCATCACGCATAGACCTTTTGTTGGAATGATTTAAATTTAAGCATATTAACAACATTAATTGAAACTTTGTTTGGAAAAGAATTTCACGATTTTACTTAAGTTGAAAAAATAAAGGAAATGTTCAACGGGATAAATTCTTGTAGAATGTTTTGTTTGTCCATCGTGATGTTGATTCACAAAAACAAACATGTACTTCAACCTAGGACAGCGGAATTCAACAGCATTTTATGAAGTGACACATTTTTTCATGCCTGGGGACCAAGGACCAGATCTTTTGAGGTCCGTAGTTGTCATTCACCAGCTTGGCGAGCAATTCATACTTCTAGTTATTTGTGTGTAATCTGCTTTTCAGTTCATCACTTAATTTTATAGACATTTAACGAAATTATGTGTCTACAGTCACTAAATAAATATCAAACTACAAGTATTTAAGTCTTATTTATCGAATTATTTTATTTTATTTTAAATTACCAAAAAAATAATTTCCATAAATAACAGAAAACAGATAAGTTGAAAATAAATAATTGAAAAAATATGTTTAGTCACTAATAGAAAAAAAGTTATTTGTAATTTCAGTGCGATTGACAAGATTTTATTTTAAAAAATATAAAAATTTAATGCTCCCTGGTGGTTCTGGTTGATCTAACTAAATTTTATTTCCAGTTTTATGTGAAATTCGAACGAAATATTTTTATGAGTTCAATAAATTTGATAATTCTAAGAACCTCATGTACTCATGTGCTCATGTACTCATGACCTCATGTACTCATGTACTCATGTACTCATGTGCTCGTGTACTCATGTACTCATGTATTCATGTACTCAAGTACATTGAGTGAAAATTTGACGTGATTCCTGCACATAAGAAGTTATCGTGGAAAACTTGCAACTTAATAATTCCATTAAATTAAAAAAAAAATTGTGTATAAGATTATTAAATTATATAACCAATAGTATTCACTTCAATCTTTGTTCTTGTCTCAACAACTGATTTTTGAACAGCTCCAATATCTGAAACCAATGTGTCTGAATTAATTTTGAATAATCTGATGCATTCCTTTGTTGCCTGATTATTTTCTTCTAGTATCTTGATGAAATTCTTGTTTAAGTCGTCCATCCTTTGGTAGAGATCTTCAATTTGCATGCCCTGTGTTTGGACTACCTCAACTAAAACATCAGTTCTTTTGAGAGCATTCTTTACTTCATTCAGCTTTTTCACCATTTCTTCCGATTCCTTGCTGTGTTTTCTGTTAGTTTCTTAGTTAGGCACTCCTCATTTTCTTTCAAACAACACTTTTTTTTTTCGCACAAACGAAGGCCGATCAGTTCGACCATTGAATTTCTTTCAATCGTGGCCTCTTTCCTTCTCCTTCCCTGTTTCCCGGCATAATGTTTCGAAATCAAAATTTCTTGAAATGTCCTCCGAACATTAAACAATTTCGTTTTAGATCAATAATCTTTCAATCTGCTTTTGTAACTGCTCTATAATATTTACCGCATAATGCTGCCTAATAGATACTGCTTTTGATATCTTTTAGAAATCTTATAAGCATATCGAAGTATATTCAAATTAATTTTTAATATAAAAGAATTTAATTAATAAAATGTTATTACAAAAAACACAAGGTTCTTGAGAACCGTTTCCAAGAAATTCTAAAGAATTAAGAGCTTGAATATTGAGGACATCAACTTTGAAAGAAATGACTTCTTGTTGTTTCTTGTTGAATCTCTTCAACAAGTGAAGATTTTTTTTCTAAACCTTTACAATTTTAATTTTTATCGAAACTCTGGTGAAGCTGAAAGTGATCCTTTTAAGGCAGAAATGCGAAGGATTTACTTGAAAATTTACATGAAAAAATTTGAAATCGAAATTTGAGGAGCAAAAACCGAGGTAAAAATTGACTTAATCAACTTTCAGAGAAGACGGGCAAGTGTTTTAACTAAATTTCAGCTCAGCACCGCAGGAAATGAAATTCAATTCATCAGGCGCTTCACAGTTGCCTGAGGCTGCAAGGAACGATTTTAAAAGAAATACGCCAGGAATATGTAGTTATGGACGTCTGGGAAATGCATTATGCATGTTCACCACCCAGTTTAAGAGAAGTTCAGAGGGGTCGTGAATATTTAAAGTACAAGGGGGCAAGGTGCACAAAAATGTGAGATTGTAAACATATCTCCGTATTTTCTCGCAACAGAATACAGCAACAACATACCAACAACACACGAAAATATCAACACGATATCAACAGCAATACTCAGACACTTAACACACAACAACACTCATACAAGGAGATTTTTATCAACAGATTCTACAACAACTAATGTATTTGTTGACTTTCGATCCGGTCAAGGTCATTCCAGTGTTTTTATTTTCATTTCCTCTCAGTTTTATCTTTTGATTTCACTGCACAACAACCATTTTGCATCTTGGGTGTTCCTTACAAACTGTTGGCTGCTGTTTATGAAAAGGTCATCCAAATTGGCCCATCACATATTTTCATTGAAATCTTTTGCCATGTTTTTCTTATGTTTGTGTCAAAAATCTTTTGTTCCAGTAAAAGGTTTTAAGGACAATGTTTTGTGGAGTCTGGACATGAAATCATTCCATGTTGGAAGCTGTTCTTTGGAAGTATGCAGCCTGGATATGTTTGGGCAGGCCGACCAGCTTGACATTGCCTTATTATTATTAGTAATTATTATTATTATTATAAATAATTATTATTAATAATATTGATTACTTTATTACAAATACCAATGTTGTAATTATCGAATAAACGTTATATGTTTTAACACAAAATTATGGAGTAACTTTTCAATTTTGTTATTTCAGGTTATTATTTCACAAAAAAACACTTTGTGCATTTGTTGGTGATAATAGGTTGACAAATTAGGGGCATTACTTTCAGCGATCACCTGTTGAGTGATATTTATGGCCCACTGAGGGCAGCTACTGGTAACTCACATTCATTCTCTCACTTTTTATTGTTACTTATGCGTATTATTTAAACAAAAAATTTCAATTATTTATTTAAACGTATGGATCTTCCAAATATACAAATATTTGTTCATAATGGAAATAATAATATTTTATTCAACATATTTCCATTCTTCAATGAATTTAAAATCAGCAGAAAAATAACGAAATTTTAATCACGTTTTCCCAATGGAATTTGAAAACTTACAAGATTTTCAGGTTTTTTAAGTTGTTGTCAGATGATTTTAATTATCTGAGGAACATAATTTTTATTTCGAGGGTTTCTTTAGGCCTTTGTTTTCGAGGGAAGGGGTAGCTCGTCAGGTGTAACAGCGCAATTATACATGATAATTATACGGTTCAACATATAATACGATTATTCCTAACAATTATATTCAATATTTATAATAATAATAACATAATTAATTCCACACCAAGGCAATATTCATGATTTCAAAGAAGTACTCAATCCGCAATGAATAAATCTCCTTTGATTGCAAGGAAAATAAAGTTGAATTGTTGCTTTGAAAGATTTTGAGGCGTCTTGATCTTAAAAAACCTTCGAGAGAAACTTTCACGTGTCCCAGCGGAAACCTAAATCCTTCCTTTGTGGCACAATTAGTTGCACTAAAAAATTTTTCTGAACAAAGAAAGTCGAAATTTGAGAATTATTGTAAAGAATTTGTAAGTTCGAATTACCTCATATTATAAATGATGCGCACAAACACTGCATCGTGTTCAATACTTAAACACAAATTCATAATCAAAATATTCAATGAAAGTGAAAAGACATTCAATGTCGATCTTTGAACTGTTTTCTTAAACAAAATATAGGAAGGTGTTTCAGCAAAATAGGGACCTATTATTATGTCGAAAATAGCGAAGAAGTAGAAAATATTGGAAATGTTGATAAACAACTTAAATGATTGCAATACAAAGTGTCATTTTGTAGTACAAGGTGCATCAACACCTGTGTTTCAATCATTGCAAGCATAGGACGATAAAATGACTCTAATGTGATGTGATGTTAGGAACATCATTAATACTTTTTGTCAACATTGATGATTCATTTCTATTTGATAACAACCTCAGGTTTTTCAATTTTGTTATAAAGGCTATCAACGAGATCACAGAGATTTAAATTCGAAATCTCTGCCTTCCTGTTTAGGCGACTGTGGTGAGCCAATAAAGTAATGACACGAAGCCATGCATATTCATGAATAAATAGAATTAAATCATTGTTTGTAACCTAAACCCATTCAATATAATTGAATGTAATGATGTAGTTTCGAACTTGAAAACAGAAAACTTAAAGAAAGATTTCGTACGAAGTGATAAAGTTGAATAAACTCCACAAACTTCAAACTCACCTGTGGAACTGAAAGTAGCAAACTGGAAGTGTACGCCACAACAAGCATTGATTTGGTTCTTTTGGGAGCCTTATTTTTACTTATTGGATCAAGAATAGCAGAACATCTGTCGATGCTGATGACGACGATGATGTAATTGGACAGGTACAAACCAAACACCTGTGCAAAAACATTCATTATGCTTTTTAACAAACAAATCCTTTCAAATCGCCAAGAAATCTTGAAACCTGCATGAATTTGTAGAGTTTGCACATGAAATTTCCTGCCAACCACTCAACCGTCATCCCCCAAACTGCGTCTCCAATTATGCAGAAAAAATTCACCATGAGGTCTGCCATAGCCAGGTGGGTGATCAAGAGGTTCATGGTTGAACGCCTGCGTCTTATTCTGTACATCCTCACCTTAGCGAAACAGAAGTTTGTAATTACAAGGACCATTGATCATTTCAAAACTAATTAAGCATTAATTGAACAAAAACTTTAAATAATATTTATTTATTTATTTAATTAAATAATCAGAAATATTTACGCACCAAAAATATAGAAGAATGAAAAAATGTTAATTTTATGTAAAATAATTTAATTTCTTATTATGTGTTTATTTCAAAAAAATATTTACCGACATTAGAGAAAAGTAAACAATCAGCTGAACGTGATAAAATATTCATTTCAAATCATCTTCGAATGTGGATCACGTGGTGAGCATCTTTAAAACTGTTCAAGTGGAACTTTTCTTTCTTCGCAGATCATCAAGTTCACGTGTTACGCCAACGGCATTTTTCTTCTCATAAATTTAATTTTAATTTAATTTAATCTCTCATAAATTTAATTTAAATTTAATTTAATCTCTCATAAATTTAATTTAAATTTAATTTTAATTTAATTGGAAACTTTCGAGAATTCATTTCAAACTGTTCAATTCTGTTTTTAGGGGTTTCACTTGACAATAAAACATGTTGAAACATTTCAAGTTATGCGTTAATATTAATAACATAATATTACTGACATCATTAATATTCACGCAATAATATATAACAAACATCATTAATAATCAGACATTCAATTATGAGTAACATAATTAGAGGTTCACAAATTAAGACTCTTTGAGCCAAATATTGTAGACCATCTTGATAGAAATAGATTTTAAAATAATAAATAATAACTTTGAATGTTAATGAAGTAGTAATTGATTTTAGTAATATAAATAAATTAAAATGTAAACTAAATAATAAAAAATAATTAATAAATAATTAAATATTGCTATTTATGTCAAAAGAGCTTCATCTCGTTGCCTAAAAACGAAATCTTTTTTGGGGTTTCACACATTGTTAATGTCAATTGACTTTTATAATGTCCATTATTGTTATTATTATTATTATTATTATTATTATCATCATCATCATTTTAATTATTATTATTATTATTATTATTATTATTATTGTTGTTATTGTCATTATCATTATTGTTTTTATTATTATTATTATTAATAAAGTTTTATTACTGATATATATTTGTTACAATCAAGTTTGCAATTAGAGATGAAGTGTTTGAAATAAGTCTTCAAATGACATTTTAAGATTTATGTGTCAAATAATCTTCAATTGAATCGAAAACTTCTATTTTCCATGTTCACGTTTTAAGTTCATCGATGTTAATGAAATGTGCAGAAATATATTTTCTTAAAATATCGCTAAATTCTGCTTCTGTCACGGTTTGAAGTGTTTGTTCTGCATGATGTGGTCATGAAAAGATGGTGGTCATGAAAAGATGGTGGTCATGAAGTGATAATGGTACTGTGCGGAGATATTTGCTGAAAGTATATCAGATGGAAATTTATCATTTTGCAGACAAATATTTAAAATCTATAATATAGAACAGAAAATACGTGCGTATGTTTGTATGTCCCATGAACTCCTCCCAAACAGTGAACGGCTTCAAACTCGAGAGCTACTGAAAGCGAGGAGCATTGTGCTCCAGCATGGTCTAATGTTTGAGACTTCGCGATGGCAGCACGGGTTCGAGTCCCGTTGCTGGAGCATCGTCCTTATAATACAATTCCTTGAGGGCAAGCAGCTGGCTGAATTTTAAGGTCGCAAATAATAAAATTAATTAATATGATCAAAAAAATGAGTTTGACTCATTTGCCGAAGCCGGTTTAAAAAAGCTGTACTATTTTAAACTTTTTCAACTCACAAGAACAACTATCAAATGATGAATGCACGTGAATGCACATGGTTTGCACGTGTTATTCTCTTGTTATTTCTAGGCCAACTGCACCATTTTCAACTTTTTCAAATCACAAGAACTTCCAAACGATGAAGAGTAGCGATTTGAAATTTGAACACGTCGTTCCTCTGTGCCATTCTGTGCTACAATCTTCCGTATTTTAAATTTCAAACTTTCAAGTTTTTTTCAACTTGCACCTTTTCCTAAATCGCTTAATATTTAAACTCGAGAGCTATTGTAATCAAGGAGCATGCTCCTGCACGGTCTAACGAGACCTCGCCTCTGAGAATGACAGCACGGGTTCGAGTTTGCACGAACCGAGAAATAAAATTGGTCTTAAAAATCTGCCGATATTCATATCCATCTGGAAATATTTGTTTAAACTTGAAATGAAAACATTCCGAGTGCACACCAGTGTTGCTATGTTCCCAGTGGCTCCGATGATGAAGAAGCAGCAGAGAGCGATGGACTTGATGAGGTGATAGGAACTCAACGTCGGTCTCTCGTGGTAATCCAGGAACATTTCATCGACCAGCAACAAGGAGTCGTCGACCTTCCTCAGCTTCTGCTTCCCCGACCTGCTCAAAGCGTCCGTGAAGTTTCTCACCGTCATCAACAGCCCGTTGCCTTCGTTGTCCTGAAATCGTTGGCGAATATTCTTGTCGATGAGGAATGTCGAGTTCATGGTTTCCTGCATTTCAAGAGTTGGATGTGAAACTCGCATTTAAATTTTAAAGTAGTGATTCTTAAATTATGAATAATTCATGACTTAATTACCTGCTCATACACCTATAAGCCCACAGCCACATAAGATGCACTTGCTGTCAAACTCATCATCATGTCCAACTTGTTCTTGGCACAGAACCCAGATGCACGACAACAACAGCAACAGTGCAAGTTGTAGCTTAAGGAGTGCAGCTTGTGTTTGCAACGTGACCCACCGTGTGTTAATCAATTCATTAATCAATCAATTAGTCACAGAAAGTTCAATTCGTTAAAAAGTTACGTTTGAAATCTTTTTGTTTAATGTTCGAATGTTCATGTAATCAATCCATAAACAGAGGTTTTATTGATAACATAATTTAAGAAATAATGTAAATGTTACAAATCAACAAATTAACGATTCCAACAACTAAACTTTTACGGACGAAGCACTTAAAAAGTCATTACCAGCAACAACAATTTTTCACTGCCCTCAATTACACACATGAATCTCTTGTGATCTCAAACAATTTCTTCGACATAAATCGTCCGATCAGAGGATCGAGATCCATCGTCAATCAAACTCTTTTCATCCATTCTGCAGACCGCTTGAACTTCTGTCCATCCGTCCGTCCGTCCATCCATCCATCCATCCATCCATTCATCCATCCATCCATCCATTCATCCATCCATCTTTTAATCATTTATTTTCCCACTTATCCATTTATTCCGCGTTCCATTCAGTCATGCAGTAATCAACCATGACATTCAGTCCAAAATTAACTCAGACTTAAAAAATTCCATTGAGATGAAATTTATGAAAATGATGATGATGACGGTAGTAGTAATGATGATGATGACGATAACGATGACGATGACGATGATGATGATGATGATGATGATGATGATGATGATGACGGTAGTAGTAATGATGATGATGATGACGATAACGATGACGACGATGATGATGATGATGACGACGGTAGTAGTAATGATGATGTGACGATAACGATGATGATGACGGTAGTAGTAATGATGATGATGATGATGATGATGACGATGACGATGATGACGACAGCAGTTTCAATAAGAAAGGCGTGATTAGTGATCATTTACCTGCTGAGACTTTTAAAGAACTTCCGTCGTGATGCAAGAATTAATTCAAGAGTTTTTTAATTAAATACTTTTTAATTATTAAATGAATTAAACCTCCTAAAATCCCGGGTTTAACAAACGTTAACGGGCATATTTGAAATTCGGACAATATTATTATATTATTATATTATTATTATTAATCAATTATTATTAATCAATAATTCATGGAACTTGTTCACCCTTTTTAAGCTGCCAACATTGCGATATAAGTGTTTAAGAATCAATTCATCGATGTTTGTGCTTCTTGTTTCTCAATTATTTGAGAAATAAATGCCACACAAAGGACATGCAGCTGCTTTTAAAGCTCCATCGGCCGAGTTTTAAGGTCATCCATCCATCCTTCCGTTCATCCATCCATCCATCCGTTCATCCATCCATCCATCCAGTCAGTCATTCATCCTAAATACGGATTTAAGCATCTTCCATGTTACCTTTCATTAATGTCACAAAAATATAATGTTTATGTGATATTTTAAATATGTTAACTTAATAATAATAATAATATTCATAAGTAATATTTAAATGAATCTTCTTCTTCATCTTATTCTTATTATTAATATTATTACTATTGTTGTTATTATTGTGTTATTATTGTTATTATTATTATTATCATTATTATTATTATTATTATCATCATTATTATTGTTATTATTATTATTATTATTATTACTATTATTATTGCAGTGAAAATATTTAATCTCCACTTCTGTTATGAGGTCAGCAGGAGTCTGTTTTCCTGTTGGTGCATGACTCATGGAATCCAGGAAAGTAACGAAAGTCTTTAAAAGGAAATGTCAATCACGATAAACACGCTTTTCAAAGTAAGAATGAAAACAGTCTTCTTAAATAATGGAAAAGCAGGATTTGCAGTGCAGCTGCATCATCAAATTCATGATCCTAATTTCTGCTTGTCCACCTACGCCATCAACATCATCATCATGATCGGCATCTTAACCACACAATTCTCATACTGATCCCTTCTTTAAAGATCTAAAACTTCTTAAAATTCATCAAATCATTTATCATCATGCAGGCATCTTCATGTGCATCTTCATGTGCAGACTACTTTGAGCATTGCATGCTTCCTTGCTTATTTTTTGTGCGAAGCCATCAGCATCAAATCCTTACTCACTTATTTCCTTTATTTTTGTTCATTATTTTCAATAAAACATTTACTAGCACTTGGAAGCATTTATTAGCATTTACGTGTTAATATCAAGATTAATAATTAGAGAAAAACCAATGCTTTGTTCATAATAGGGGAGGTTATGGGGTGCAAGTTGAATCAGAGGTTTGCGTTCCTGTGAGCGACGGTCGTCACGTGTCGTGTTTGCAACCCAGCTTGCACAACCACAAAGCGCCTCTTGGAGACGCGCTATATAAATGGTCTAAGCGCCTCTGATGCTTTAGTTTATGGCGCTATATAAATTCACTTATTATTATTATTATTATTGTTGTTGTTGTGTTGTTGTTGTTGTTGAATTTGTTGTTATTATTTTTATTTATGCGATAATGTTTGCCATAAACATAACCATGACAACAATAACCATGACAACGTGACCAACTTAAAATTGAGAATGCTTGAACAAACGTACGAGGTTCGTACTACTACCACGTACTACTACGCACAACTGTTTCCTTCTTTTGTTTCTTTCAACTGGAATCTTTTCTTCTGAAGCAATTTGGAATAAAATAATATTCGAGTATTTATTCGAAGTAATAATTTATAATATCGTGAGCTATTTACGTATTTAGTGGACTTTCATTTGTTGCGTGAAACATCTCAGCGTTGTTTTTGCAATTCTTTGTTAATTCGCGAAAATAAAACTTTTTTTAAAAAAGGTTGCTCGATGAAATATTATCTGAGTTTACGATGAACCAAGTACTCTTCCAAGTTTTTAAAATGTTTCGATTTGTTCGAGAGATGGCAGACCAAGTCGTAACGATTAATTTTTCAATAAAACCATAAAAGTATGGTTTGTTTTAGTCGCATGTGAGACTGTCGTAACGACGTAAGCTGACCAATTAGAAGAGTAAATGAGATCTTTAATTACTGTAAAGTAAATCATTACTGTAAAATAAACAGTTCACTTGAGTGGTAATCAATCACGCAGGTCTCAACTACGAAAAGCCAATCAAAATCTTAATCTTCCCACAACCGATTATTAAATGCACTTAATAAATATATTCACTTTAATATTATGATGCTCGTGGCCTTTTGTAAATGAACCTATTATAATATTATTATTATTATTATTTTATTATTATTATTATTATTATTTTTATTAATAATAACTTTATTATACGGAGAACGGAGAACTTATTAATGTAACCAGCTGGTGTAAATCTAATGTCCTTTCTCTTAATGTTAAAAACTGTTTATAAGTTTATATCTTATTTCATACACCAATGAAAAACCGTTCCTTGATGAGCACTGCATTCACATGGTTGATTTCACTTTATCTCTTGTTGAAAATTGAAAATTTCTAGGAATCCTCACAGACCAATATCTTAGCTTCAGACCTCACATTCAACATTTATAATTTCATCATTCGTTGTTACATCACTTCATCAGTGGCCGTAACGTTATATATTCATTCATATTTCCATATTTGCATTATTGTAATCTGTTTTGGGCTTCTAATTACTCGTCCTACCTACTTCTTTCTTAAACTCCAGAAAAAATATCTACGTATTGCTCCACACCATGCAATTCTCACACTGGCTCCCTTCTCCAAAAATCTTAAAATTCATCAAATCAACCATCACCAGCAGACACCTTCAAGTACAGACTTAATCGTTGCATGCTTCCTTGTTTATTTAACAAGTTTGTTTTTGTAAATCCTTCAGCATCACATCCACATGCACTTCGAACCAAACCAAAATACAAACCCTCCTTTGCCAGATCCAACACACTGCTTCATTCCAGCACATGCTCATGACCAAAAACACTTTCCAAACCCAACAACCAAACTTATTTGCCTTCAAACATTTGCTTGAAACATTCGTTATTGACCCGCCGTTGTTCCAGTGACATGTTATTTCGCCTTCATGTTTATTAAGTCCTTCATTTTAATCTCATAGACTCATAACTAATTTGTAATTATGCTAATGTGCAGTCCAGATAGCGGGATGTCAATTCCTTAGGACCAGCCCTTGTGTCGATACAATTTTATATTTGTCTCAAATTGTATATACATTTTGTTTGCTTGTTCGACTCAATACAAAAATAAAAAATATTTTGAATTTTTAAAATTGTTGCCATTTATTTTCAGACATAAATATTAGTGGGTTAGTTAGTTTAGATTTCAGACAAATCATTTCTTTTCTCAAATTTTCGGTTTTCGTTTAAGAAGCCGATTCGAACCTTTCACTCATCGAAATGACGAATTTTCATTAAAATTCACCAGTTGCGTCGACGACAGATGGACAGGTGGACAGATGGACAGGTAGACAGATGGACAGGTGGATAGATGGACAGGTGGACAGATGGACAGATGGATGCCTTCAGGTGTCCTTAGTGCCTTAGGACTTCTAAAAAGCCACAACAAGAATGCAGTAATTCTAATAATTTCCAGTTTTAAGTCACCTGAGATTAATTAAGGGCACTAATGACTTAATAGTGACCTCCAGCCAACCAAGCATTTTCTTCAATCAACACATTCTATAGAGTTGCTAATCCAAATCAATTAAACATTTCAAGCAAATTTCCACTGAAATTACTTCTCGGACCATCAATCACGTGGAATTCAAAGTGGTGTCTAAATTATTTTATTTTTTATTCCATTTCCTTCAAAAATTGAGAAACGTCTGAATCCAATTGCACTCTTTGACCTTCTTAATGATGATGGATATTTGTGTTTATTTATGCCAGATTTTCAAGATTTTATTATTTAAAACAACAAAGTGAAGTTATTTATTCGGTAGAATTGTTTCAGAGGACAAGGTGAACATTCAAGTTCAAGTTATTTCAATGATTTCCAAATTATTTCAATTTTCCATTCAGACATATAAAAATAAAAAATAATAAAAATAAAAAATAATAAAAATGAAAAATAATAAAAATGAAAAATAATAAAAATGAAAAATAATTCACTTTGTAATGATATTCAATATTATAATTGTATTTTGTGAATTTTATTTACTGTTTAAATGTTCGAATAAAGATTTAAAATTAAATTAATTTATTAAATATTTAAATGTGATCGTATGAAAGTGTTGATAGTCACATCCTTGTCAGTAGGGTTGTGGCACAAATGTCCCTACTCTCAGGTGTCAACACAAATCTGAAGGAAATAAACTGTATTATAAGAATGTAATTAATTTATTATATCGAAGATACTTTTTTATTTAGAATTTGTATTTACAAAGTCGAAGTTTATTTTTCTGCAAATCCATCACTTACGCTCTGCAAATATTGTCTTGTGTTAGCTGAGCCTGTTAATGCTGTCCCAGGTGGAAGAGTTTAATTTTTAAACAGCGGAGATGCCAACTCCATGGTTTGTTGATGAAAACAGAAGATGGATGAAAGGATTGCCTCGTGCATGGCATTTTAAGCTGACCTCGTTTAACCTCATCTAATCTCATCATCTTGATAAGATCAGAAATAAAAATTCAATCTGGTGCATTCCATGTCAAATCAACACAACAACTGACATCACCATCTTGGATTTTGCTGAAATTTGGCACGGTTGTTCAACTAGATGAACTTTTACTTTTTATGTTAAAAAAATAAAATTTTAGATTTTTTTGTCAATCGGTGTCAGAAATATGGGTCGTTGAACTTTGACCCATGTCAGGTATGCCTCATGATGCTTGAGAGGCTGTAAGTTTGGTTCTAGAAAATCTAGAAGGATACATCATTTACATAATTTATTTATCACATATTTTATTTCTAATATTTAAAAACATATTGTCAATTAAACCATTAAAACAAGTACTTAAGTTCGTACAAAAAATATTTATTGATTTGTTTTTTCATGTATTCATTAGAACATTATAAATACACATATTCCAAAATTCAGAATGGACACTCCGATAGCTTTTACGTAGCGAATTTTTGTATATTGCTTGGAATTTTTGTATATTGCTTAGAAGATGCGAATTCGCTAATCATCTCAGGTAAGCCTAATCGCTAATAAATTTATGTCACAACCTCTCAACTGTAGCGAGTTGTTGGCATTTGGTCAAAGTTCAACGACCCATATTTCTGACACCGATTGACCAAAAAATCTTAAAATTTAATTTGCTAACTCACTCATCCAGGTTAACAACTGCGCCAACCAAATCCAATATGGTGATGTCAGATGTTGTTTTCATTTGACTTGGAATGACACATTTTCAAAGTTCTTCCACTGCCCCGTCCAAAAGCCACAAACTCTTTGTTAGGAAATTGTCATATATTGCAAAATAATCCCTCCAGTAATTCTACTTGGCCTCTTATTCATTTCGACCACCACAAGGATTCTTATATTTATATTTACACAGCTATTCTCTCTTCATTATTGTTATTTTGCGACACCTTCTTAAGAAAATTAGAGAAACGTGCAGTTTATAATTGCTTCTAAAAATGTGAGCAGTGAAGTCTTAATAAAGTTACGATCCACATTTGCAATGGTAACACTGGATGTTGTGAACAATAATGTCCGCAACAATGCGAAGAAATTTGAAATGGTGATCCTTATTCAATTCCTTGCTAGTTTTTTACTTGTACTGTGTTTTACTGTGTTTCATTCAAATCAATTCAAATCAATTCAAATCAATTTAAATCAATTCAAATCAATTCAAATCAATTCAAATCAATTCAAATCAATTTAAATCAATTCAAATCAATTCAAATCAATTCAAATCAATTTAAATCAATTCAAATCAATTTAAATCAATTCATTCAAATAATGTTAAACAATAATTAATAATAAGTGATATTTATTGCCTCAAAATTAATTAAACAATCCGTTATGTTCTGGTAATCAATTTATTTTTATTGTAATTAAATGACTTCAGAATATTTTGAACACTGTTAGACAAAATATAATCTAATTCTTTGGACACTGTTTGAATGTGGATGCATTGGAATGAATGCAATATCATCGTAATGTCTTTATTTGATTTATTTATCACGTAAAGATAAAAAATTGCTTAAAAACTTTGTCACAACTCTCTCTCTTTTTCTCGAGTCGCGACAATTTGAAGATCAAAAGAATTCGATCGAAATCTCAGAGAGTAAAATAAAAAAATACCTATTTTACTAAACAAATACCTATTTTACTAAACAATAAAAGCCAATTAATCAAAGACAAGCTAAATAACTGAACACAAGCGGGAGAAATATAAAAAAGTGAAAACCTCCAACAACTCCAGTCCACTCTCCCTCACTCTCACGACCACCCACAACTCTCACACCAAAGCTCCACGTCTGCTTTCTTCGCGCTCGACTCTCACTCGTCTGCTCACTAGGCTCCATCGCTTGCTCCTCTCATTGAAGTCTCCAAGTCTCCACTCCTGTTTGTTTTTTTTTAAGTTCCTTGTATGACTGAAGTCATTTCGACTGATTTCGTCTGTCTGTCCAGCTGGCTTATTATACACATTGCGTCGCGCAAGCACACGTCTCAGGCCAGCCAATCAAAGCGCAACGCAGGCAGACGATATTTACACGAACTTTACATAATATTTACATCACACAAGATTAAACGAATGTCATAAACGAGATGTCGGCGTCACAAACTATAAAATATACGAAATAAAACGAAATACTGCACATGGATAATAAAAAAAAAACATAAAACAGTCGGAGACACAACCCTGACAAACTTACTTCGCATAAACTATGTGTATTAGGAAATTTTCAAATAAAAATCTTGTTTATGTGAAGTTGGAAAATAAAAAACAGCAGAATGTTCTACAAATTGCATCCATCTGCTGCCGATGGGGCCGAGATGTGCCCCGGTTGAGTCATCTTTTATCTTTGAATTTCCAGATTTTTTTGAATGCGTTTGAAGTGATGTAAGGTGATGTAATATGATGTAATGTGATGCAATGTGGATCCCATGAAATATTCAAATGCTGCTTAAAAACATTTTAAGTTTTTCTTTGTTTTCCGCTTTTGCTTTCCACCTCTTAAATCTTAATGAACCAGGTTAAATTTAAAGTTATTCTACTTTATTCCATGACTTCAAATGGAAATTAATAATAACATCTTGTTAATATTCGCACAACTATTTGAATTTAACCGATTTTCTGAGTGCCTTTCGCACCTGTATCGCATTGGCATTACAACCCCCAACCATTGTAAGTAAGTGGTACACACCGCACCATCCCAAGGACGCTCCCTGGAGGTGCAGTCTGAGTTAAAGGATTGTCAAATGCAGGAATGCAACTCTCTGAGCTTATCTTTAGGACAATTACATTTCACCCTCAAACGGTTTCGCTATCATGGCCTAAACTCAAGGTTTCAGGGGTGCAAATGCACCCCAATGTTTCTTCTAAAATCCATTTGCTTTTCCATTCCCCAATTGACATAACATGTGCTTAGGCGTGTCCGAAATTTCTAACGGCTGCCTTAGGTATAACACAAATAAAGTTTCAAGCAAGTCTTCCGGCTATTCGACACAACATTTTAAAATATGAGATGCACAAAGCAAACGAAGACGTAGTTTGTAAAGACATTTTGTCTTTATTTCGGCCGCTTAAAATGCAGCGACCCTATTTTCTTTTCCATTCAGACTTTTTGTTTTATTCTTCATCAATGTTCTGTGCATCATCTTTATTATTACCATGTAGTTGAGCATGTTGCTGAACGCACTCGTGAATTGTCCTAAGGATGCTGGATAAATCAGGAATAGCCAATCTAGATGCTAAGTTCTTAGAAACCAAGTCTTCATCTGATCTGATCTGATAGGACCAGATACATTCTCATCGGAATCTCGCACACATCCATCGTTATTTTTTTGCTGCCCCAAGTCTCTTGACAAGTCGAAGCGAATCATATATCCAAACTCAATTTGTATCCATTCTAATTAATTTTATCCTTTTATTATTTACGTCCTTCAAATTCAACCAGTTACTTGCCCTCAAAGAACTGGGTGATTAGGACAGCGCTCCCGCAACGGGATTCGAAACTGTGCTGTCATCTCGAGCGGCCGAAGTCTTAAACATTAGACCAGGCAATGCACCTCGCTTTCAGTAGCTCTCGAGTTTAAAGCTCGCATGCGATTTAGAAAATTGTGAAAGTTGAAATACCTGAAAGTTGAAAATAGTGCAGTTGACCTACGAATGTCGTAGAGACTGACTTATGCAAGTCGCTACTGTTCACCGTTTTGGAGGAGTTCTTGGGACAGACAAACACACGCATATATTTACTGTTTTATATTATAGATTCACCAAATTCATATTTGTTCATTAGTTAAAAATATGAATGAGTTATAGTTTTTAAATCAAACTTTTAATTCATTTCCACTAAAAAATCGTATATTTGCATAAAAGATCAAAAAGGAGATTTAGGCAATCTAAATGCCTAAGGCTTGCATCCATTGGGTTGAAAGCAGCGACAAGAAATTTGTACAAAGCTTCCACGTCATTTCTTGTGGGACCTTTTCAAAAGGGTGTTGTTTCTTCTGGGAATGTGAAGAATCCTTCCTTACGCACGTCATCACATCAATCAGAATGGTTTTTTTTTAGAGGATTATTAACTTTATGTCGTAAACGAAACCAGATAATATTTTCCTTTGTAATTAAAATCAGGTTTCAACATTCCAACATTGCAACGTGTGACTTCAGATTAACTTAATTTCTCAAGAATGTTGACAATAATTTGCACCAGGTGCTCAGCAAAGGACACGAGATAAAGGACTCTTCAATGGAGGAAACTTCAAAAACCTCAGTAACTTCATCCACTCACTTCAGTGGAAAAGCAATTTGCGAATGAAAAAGCAACAACAAGAGGATGTTGAAGGGAGCACAAAATAAGGACTCATACCTACCTCACTCCCGGACGCAATCTGAAGAAAATCTATCTTCAATCCATTTGTGCCTCAGAAGGAGTTCAATCCCTTCTTTGACGCGAAGTCCTTTTTTCATCTTTCAGATGGGATTTAATAAGAGCTTAACAACAACTTAAAAATAACTTAGTAGGCCAAACATGAGCACACATTTTAGATTCCACAATTCTATGTAAATGTCGACAGGGTGAGGTAGGTATGAGTCCTTATTTTGAGAACTTAGAAGCCCTGACAAATCATTTCCACTGCAAGCGTCAGATTCTTGATTTGGTGCATCCATGACGCAGAGATGGAGAAAATGCGATGATAAAAATATGGTAATGTAATTAAAAATGATAATGAAATTAAAAATGATAATGAAATTAAAAATGATAATGAAATTAAAAATGATAATATTTGTTACCATTGTCAATAAAAGCATTGCAATATATCTTAAAATCTTTGTTAATGTGAACAATCTGCGAAACGTAAAATGACTTGGAAATCAATGTTTTTAAATAATTTGCAGGTTGGTAATTTAAATACAGTAAATTAATAATCGGAGAAAAAAGTAAAATATTTTCGTATGGTAATATAACTTAGAAAACATTAATTTTTGTAGCAAAAATAAATCTTACNATTAAAAATGATAATGAAATTAAAAATGATAATGAAATTAAAAATGATAATGAAATTAAAAATGATAATGTAATTAAGAATTATAATGTAATTAAGAATTATAATGTAATTAAATATGATAATATAATTAAATTATGACAATGTTAAGATGTTAATCATGCAAGATATATTATTTTAACTTTCTCTTAGGGGGAATCTGATCAGACCACATTTTTGCAGGAAATGTGATGGTGATGACGACGACGACGATGATGTCAACGATGTTTTGTGTGAGGTCGACGGTGTTAATAGCAAGTGGAGTGTTTGAGTGTCACAACTGTTCCTCTTGGAAGTGTGACGTCACTCACGAGTGTTACTTCCTCCACAACAACAAAGAACACTCACTCCGAAGGTCGTCGAAGGTCACACTTTCTCTTTAAAATTGTTCTATGTAATGTTTTCAGAGTTTTGCATAAAATAAGTATAAACAGATAGGAAAAAACTCCAGATTTAATGCATATGTTAATTTTCTTTATAAATATTCATGAGTACGAAGAGCGATGCACTGAAGTGATGAAACTTTTCAGTTCACACATCATTAAACTCGAGGGCTTCATAGAAATCCACGAGAAGTGTTGAGATTCACAGGAAGATGCTTCGATAGTCAACTATATTCATCTCTCCTCAGGGATTCAGAAGCTTAAAAGATAAAATCAAACACACTACTTTTCATCTTTTACTGGTTAATGTTATCAATAAAAATTCTTTTAAACATTTCCATTTATTTTTGTAATTGTTTTTTTTTTTATAATTTAAAAGTGTATTTTAAAATATGGTTTACCAATCAAATAAACGCCTTATTCGTAGAATAATGTTTTAATTGCACAAAGGTGTATAATAATAATAATAATAATAATAATAATAAATAATAATAAATAATATTAGCTAATTTGTAAAGCGTCATGTGCATAGCGTCAGCGAATTAGATTCGTAAGGTGTTATGTCATGTCATGTCATTTCCGTTGCTGCTTGATTTGACTTTTCTAATTTATTGCATCTGTAAATTAAGAACAAAATCGAAAAATTGTTTGAAATAGAAAACAATATTCATAATTTTAATTAAAATCTGACCAAAAAACTTGAAAGATAATGATAGAGTGGTCAGAGAATGTTGAAAATATTTGAAACTCTCAATTGCTGCCCTGGGAATGTGAATGATTAATGTGCTTATCATCAATAACAAATTCATCCTCAATAACAAATTTATCCATAATAACAAATATATACCAAGAATTCTTGTTTTAAAGTCACATTTAAAAAATTTAATTTTAATATTCCAAATTAATATTTTTCACTAATAAGTTTATCGATTGAGGTAAATTTACTAAATACAATTAACCACCAAATATTCATGCTTCCATAATAATGAAGCTTTATTTGGAACAACATTCAACTCCTTGTCTTTAACTAACAATGTCAGTGAGCATGCACACCTGCAACTGTCCAGCGTAAGCAATTAAAAACCAAGCAAAAATAATCGAGGCATGCCAATTAGCTCATATTCCTGCGTACGACAGTCGCATGATGTTGTGTTCGAAACCCAGCTTGCCCTTCCACGAGTGGTTAACAAAAATCGCCACCATCGCTGCGCATATTAAATAGGTGCTATATAAATGAACCACAATTACAAAACAAAAAAATAGAAAATATTATTAATATTATTTAATTAATTTTATTATAATAGATATATTTATTGCAATAGATTTTGAAACAGATTAATAAAGGATCACAAACACATTTGCAGAAGCATTGGCAATGTTTTAGGATCTGCTGAAAGGCATTATTAATGGGGATGATTTCCTTGTGATTGAGGATCAAAATCATCATCCGATGTCTATAAAATATCATTTGTTGCACGAATAACCATGAAATTTGTACTGGTTGTCATTTGGAGGTGATTATGTAACTGTAATATTGCATGATTACATCTTCACGTGTACTTGGTTGGCCAGTAATATGTGAATATATTATTAGATGCAATTAATACATTACCACATTAATTTTCATCTAAACAAGCTCTATCAAATGCCTCGATCCACTTTCTATTGCAACATTTTTCATTCAATCTTTCCAATTTTCGCCACTTGAGGATAAGTCGTTCATTGAACAACTTAAACTCTGAAATAGAACTTTATTCGTCGGGACTGACTGGCCAATTTCGGCTTCTTCGTTGGAACCCTGTGCTGACAACGCCATGTAATTCGTTTAAACTGATTCAAGCAAAGACAAAATGTGAATAAATTTTGAAGCCTAGTAAGTGCTATTAATTGGCGGATGTAGTAAAATCTCTCAGTACGAAAGTTGTTACCACCATTCACAACAACACGACACCTGCTGACTATTGCAGGCTATTAAAGACAATAATTCGCATGAATAAAATATGTCCGTGAAATGATCATTCGAGAATTTAAAATTAATTTATAGAAAATACAATAAAACAAAACATTAAAGCGACAGTTTCCATCACGTGGCTCACGTAGCACATCGTCGGATGTTGTCATTGACTATCAGGTGATCAAACATCCTTTCATCACAGTTGCATTCACAAACTTTTGAGGGAAAATGCCACCTCTCCAAATACAATACACCTCTCCAGTGCTAGGTGTGTTTGATCCTTCGTCAACAATTGACAAAATATTAAAGTTTTTAAAATAAAAAATCTTAAAAATTAGAAAAAAAATGGATGCTCTAAAAAGACAAAACGTCGTCCACAATCAAATGAAATGTTGCCACTTAGCTTTTTCTTATTTATTAAAAGTCTTTTGATTGCATAATTTAAATTATAAATTATTATTAATTCTACATGAAATGAAAATATTATTTTACAAAAGATGTACATCACTGAATTTGTAAGAACATAAAATGCATGCATTGTGGGTTTGCTGGAAGACTTCATATGCTTTCCTGAGGATTACAAAACGTTTTTATTTGTGTTTTACTTGCAATTTCACCTTCAAAAATATTTTATTTTAATCATCAATTAGTTCTTGGAGGAACTTCAGTTTCATATTTTGCTTTCATCTTGTTTCATCTTGGGAAGTTGGGTTGTTTTCAAACACACGTTATTGTTTGTTCGTGATTTCAAAGACAAGTTTCACTTTCTGCTTCCCCGCAGGTAATTAATTGTTCTAAAAATACGATGATGATGGATGCATTCCATTAGGTTGAGACGATAATCAGCCATTGAAATTGAGATTAATGCCTTGGTTCAAATATTCAGAGAAGAAAAATCATTCTTGATGGACATCATATTCGACTTTTTGTTCTCGACTCCCAACAAAATCAGAAAATCCATTCATTATCCTAAAACTCAGAGACATTCAGATTAATAATAATAATAATAATATTAATAACAATGTGAGGTATCTCGATTTGGATAGCATCGTCGTCGTCATCCTCATCATCATCATCATCATCATCATCATCATCATCATCGTTATGCACGATTGAAACCACAAAAACCATCTCTCACGTGCATTCGTGTACACGGATCGGTCACGGAAAAAATAAAAAATAAATAAAAAACCATCCTCCTCCTCCTCCTCTTCTTCCTCTTCCATAATTTCCAGCAAATGAGACGCAAATATCGCATGTCATCGGCAGTTTTCTCCATTTACCTTTCGTAAACACTTCATTTTTCTAGCGCAAACAGGAGCCAATCGAATGTTGCGTCTGACAGTTTCTCGAGGAGAACCTCGCCGAAGGATTTGTGCAAATAGCTGACAGTTGAGCACTTAAGTGTTTGTCTTGACTCGAGTTCTGGCGGCAAAAAATCACTGAGAAGATAGATTTGTCAGTAATAAGCACCTTTATTATTAATCATGTTATTATTATTATTGTTATTATTTTTATTATTGTTGTCATTATTATTATTATTATTATTGTTGTTGTTGTTGTTGTTATTATTATTATTATTATTATTATTATTATTATTATTATTATTATTATTATTATTATTATTATTGNCATAACTTGCAATATGCTAATAATAAAAAATCAAATGATTTTCACTTGATTTGTAAAAATAATTATTTATCATCATCATCATCGTCGTCGTCGTCGTCGTCATCATCATCATCATCATCATCTCCTTCATCATTAAAACCTCTTCAGCAGCAGAAAATCATTAAGCGAAAACTCACGATGAGTGGAACTTGCTTTGATTTAAAAAATATTTTAATTTTGACTCCTTTTTATTTAATATTCATTCAATTATTTTAAAAAATATAGTTAATGCATTGGTTCCATAGATTAATAAGATATTCGTTTTAGAGTTAAATCAAATAATTTGGTGATAAAAATGATGATAACGAGGACCACGACGACGATGACGATGATGATGATGATGACGATGGTTACGATGATGACGATGATGATGATGATGATGATGGTTACGATGATGACGATGATGATGATGATGGCTTCTCACAGCATGGTTTCTTAACCTTAACTCATATGTTCATTTTTTACCTTTGTCTGCAATTTCTTCCTTATTATTACATAATAATTAGTGCAATCAACGGATTTTGTACTGTTTGAATTACTTTTCAATTCACAATCTGCTGTCATGGAAACGTGTGAATATTGTAATCCACCAGTTTCGTTGGCAACACAAGAATGTTTGTCAATAAACTGTCAGCGGATCTCAAAACAAACATCTTTTTAAATCGTCCTTCAACATTTTCCTTCCAAGAAGACATTTTTGAGCACAAATTTCGACAACTTTCGATTTCCGTCTCTGAAATTCACAACTTCAAGTGGAAGACATAAGAACTCGAAATGTGAATATATTTAATAATTAATAATTAAATCATTATTATTTAATAATCAACAATTAATTTAATGTCACGTTTGAAATTAAATTTGATTTTCTTATAATAATGTAATTACAATATTATAAATAATTTGTTAATTAAATTAAAATTATAATATTATAATTGCATTTTATAATTTCTTAACTTTTTGCAATTTAGAATATTTCATTACATTAATTAAATAAGCTTCCAATAGATGTAAAAATGAGTCAGTACAACCCAAGTACATCCAGTTAAGAATTGTTGAATTTTATAGGTAAATACTTATTGTTGTGCTTATGGTTGGTTTAAGTAATTTTTCATAATAAAATTAATATTATAAAATTAATAATAATAATATATTTAATTTTATATTATTATATTAATAATAATAACTTTATCCCTTTAAAATGACTTTTAGTCATTTGGGTGAATGAGTGGAATGAGTGATCAGACATGCAGGAGGCACGCTGAGGGATGTGAATTTTGAATGTGTTTTGAATGGCTTCTCAAATGATTGCTTGCATTTGTTTAGAGATGTTGCCAATCAATCCTGATAACTGGATTGGTATTTGTAATCACCTCTGACACTACTTACTTCAAAAATTTGGATAATCAATTTATTTGTTTTATAAAATATATTGTTGAATTGATATATTGTTTAAAAATTATTTTAAATTATTTCATAAAGTAAATAACTAATAAATTTATCACTGAAATTATAAACATCTTTAAACTTTCTCCAAAAAAAATTGAAATGAAAAACTCAGTCTTTGTGAATTTGAAGACCACAAAAGATGCTCAGAATTCAAATTTCAGTTTCATTTATTTTTCAATTCACGAATTTGAGATTCTCTCGAATTTTATGGATTTTCAAAATTTCAGTTTTAACTAATGGATATTAAAGCTTGAAATTAAAATATTTTATTTTACTTGAAACCAAATTATGTTATGTTTTAAAATATCAATTGTTTTTAGAAGAAAAAGTTCATAGATTCTGTTTGTGAATCCTGCTGATATTTCCAATCTCCGTGTTTTCTTCAACCAATCCACGTCCTCCTGATAACACCAGGGAACATTGTTTTATCACTTCGCACAACATTTACAGCCATCATTTCTTTTGTTTCTTGTTTTTGTGATATTGTGATATTGTGGTATTGTGATATTGTGATATTGTGGTATTGTGATATTGTGGTATTGTGGTATTGTGATATTGTGGTATTGTGATATTGTGATATTGTGATATTGTGGTATTGTGATATTGTGGTATTGTGGTATTTGTGATATTGTGATATTGTGATATTGTGATATTGTGGTATTGTGATATTGTGGTATTGTGATATTGTGGTATTGTGATATTGTGGTATTGTGATATTGTGGTATTGTGATATTGTGATATTGTGGTATTGTGATATTGTGATATTGTGATATTGTGGTATTGTGGTATTGTGATATTGTGATATTGTGATATTGTGGTATTGTGATATTGTGATATTATGATATTGTGATATTGTGGTATTGTGGTATTGTGATATTGTGATATTGTGATATTGTGATATTGTGGTATTGTGATATTGTGGTATTGTGGTATTGTGATATTGTGGTATTGTGATATTGTGATATTGTGGTATTGTGATATTGTGGTATTGTGGTATTGTGATATTGTGATATTGTGGTATTGTGGTATTGTGATATTGTGATATTGTGGTATTGTGATATTGTGATATTGTGGACAAGTTGCATGTGCAAATATCTTAATCTTTAGGAATGGAGTGTTCAGTGAATGAATGACTGCAATTTTAATTTCAGAGTGGTCAATTATGAACTTTAGAAGGGCGTTTTTGTCACAAATTTTTACAGAATCAACTGCACTCGTATGCTTTCATAATTTTGTTATTATAATTATGTTATTATTTGTAATATTATGAATTATTTATATCATATGACTATTTTCTCATGTACTTCCATTTATCTTTATTTTAAAAATATTCTTGAAAACATCTCTTGAAGTGATTAAAATGTTCTCAATGATTTCCAACAAAAGTCTTTCTCAGCTTGTTGTCTTTCAAGTCATTTTTCAGCATTTTCTTAAAATTGCAAATAACTGAAATGAAAAAATATTCCTTAATTGTCAATAATCACGAGAGAAGCTTTTATTATGAGGATTGGTTGTCTTGTTATTAAAATATTATTAACATTATTATTGGTTATTCATATTTAATCAACAAGAAATCCTCGCAATCATTTCATCGGTGTTTATGACAAAGTTCTTAAAATGGAATTCTTAGACTTTTCTTTATTTTTGCTTTTAATTCAAAATAAAATATAAAACATTAAAGTGATTATTTTGAGACTTCAACCCCGTTGTTGAAATGTTTTTAAATATTTCATTCAAAATATTGACCTGAATCACTTTTAAACATTCATCTGTTAATAACACCAAATTACATATTTACAAATATGAAATAATATATTTTAATGACTTTTCTTTTCTTTGAAAATTACATTAGAATTACTTAAACCAATAATTTCTCTTCACACTGTTAAGATTAATTAGTTTGAAATAAAGTTCAATAAATAAATAAATAAATAAGTTGTAATTAGTAAACGCAATGAAAAAATCAAGATGGCTGCAAATGCCACAAATACACGGCCCTCTAGGACCGCATATAAGGGAGACCAGGCAGCTCCTCGATGCGAAACATTTGTGGGCACAAATAATTTCCATTCTTTTACAAATTAATTAAATAATATTACTTCAATAATTTACAAAGTAAATTTAAGTTTGAAACAACATTAAGAACAAAGTTGTTACGAATTAATGGCTAATAAAAATTATTAAAGGTGAGTTTTCATTTCAAAGAAAGTCTTCATTTGATCTTTCTATTTTTGAAAATTATTAAATTGTAATTAAATTCAAAATGATTTATATTCACTGTGTTATGATTATTTATGCTTAAATTGTTTTTAATCAAAAACATAATAATTATGAAAAATTTCACAGAAATTATTTTACTATTAAAGTTTGGAAAGTAATTCACGACCTTAGAAGAAGTAATTTTCAAAATAATTAAAACTTATTTCAACGGGGATTGAAAAGAATTTGAATCTCAAAAATCATGCTTGGAATTTTTAAAAATTCAATCAAATTGCGAAAGTTTTCGTAACATAACATAATACAAAAAAACACAACACAACATTAATTTATATTGGTTTAAGTAGACTAATGTCTTCAGATAAACCACTCACAAGATAAGTTCTTATAAACGACGTGGCTCAATATTTGCCGAATTTATAGTTGGTTTTATTCGGTTTAACAAGTGGATGGTATTACCTGTAAATGCCACACTTAAGCAATCCTCGTTGTCAGTTATTATGTAGCCATCGCTTGCGTTATTATTTGCTGAATAGGAATGTTGGGTGTTGTGGACCCGAGGGGGACCTGGGAGTTGGTGGGAACTTGGGATCTGGTGAGGAATGCTATAACCATAATTATCTGGCAAAGTGCTGCCTTAGTAATGTTATAAATATAACAATTAAATAATTGAATTGCTTCATTTGAACAGGCAGTCCATCAGCCGGAGTACATCCCTTCGGCTGTCCATCTGAACAAAATTGAAGCGTTGTAATGACTGCAGAATATTATATAAAATTATTACAAAAATTAATCAATGTCTTGTCGTCCCGAACAGACACTCTTTGCCATGGTAACCAAATGATTTCATCTTAAATATGATTTCTATTGTCTCTACTTTTACGCCTATGTTCTTATTTCCACCTTAATAGATTAAGAACACTAAGATCACTAAGGCCCAAATGTTTAGTGATAATCTGTGCCATCTCCATCGCTTCCACACCAGTGTGGATTCCTGTGCTGCCATCGATAGGTTCGATGGAACCTCTGGAATCAGCGACTCTGGACGGTCTATAGGCTCATAACATTTTACAATTTCATTCTGTCTACATTTCACAACCGATTCGATTTCGACTGCAGCACTGGCTTCCAAAAGTTTGAAATCTGCTGAACTGACTCCAATTCGAAATCTCATCACCGTCCTCTTCGACCAGTTCTTCCACCGATTCCTCTCTATATAGAAGCATCGCTTTGATCTCATCCGAAGTGCTTCCATCAACCATTTCCTCGGTTTCCTATTCAACCGAAACCAACGAGGCAATCGAACACAGAAGTGGCGCAATAGCGACTGACATAATTCCACTGATGCCTCTCAAATTGATGCATCTCCTTCGTTAACGTTGTTCTCAAAGGCTCCGGCAACTCTAATCATCTTGACCAGATTATCGATTTCTTCGTCAAATTCTTCCGTTGAACTGTTCTTATCATTCTCTTTCAACCTCTCATGATTAGATTCTAATTTCTCCAGATCCGCAGAGACAATCATTTCAGAATCTGAAACATTTTCTCGAAAACTCACGTCACATTTTATTGTAATTCTTAGAGGCATCATTTGCATGTTTAGAAATCCAAAGAAATCATCTTCGTAGCCGTTCTCAATAATCCCTCATTCGAGACTGCATCTCCTCTTTCTTTCATTTTGAGTTCAAATTCTTCTTTGACTCCGCTCCTTAATTCCGCATGATTTCAATCAATCAAGTAACTTGCTCATTAGGGCGATCCTCTAAATCGATTTGAATCCTTCTTGTGGGATTCCGAGGGGGATCTGGGAGTGTGTGAATTTTGGATCTGGGATGCTGTAACCTAAATTATCTGCTTAATTATCTGCTTAATTATCTGCTTAATTATCTGCTTAATTATCTGCTTAATTATCATAGTGCTGCCTTAGTAAGATTGCAAATGTAACAATTATAAACTTAATTACATTAATTAAATCACATCTCGAAAGATATTTTGTTTCCAAGATTTCCGTGAAATTCAAATAATTAAAAAAAATTTTTTTTTGAAAAATTCCTGAACAACGATGCCATTGTAACGACGAACAAATGACTAAGGAAATGGACCGAAATAATTCAGGTATAAAAATTCTCACCTGTCGTTGAAATATTAAACACGGAAATTTTGGGTCAACTTTGTTTTGCAAAAAATATTTGTTTCAATAAGATAAAGTTAAATTTTGATTTCAAAACGAAATTAATTATGTTAACTGCTTGAACAACTAACGCTGTTATCGCTCTAGATTTAAAAAGTTGCAAAAGTTAATTTACTGAAAGCAATGAAGTTATTCTGAATTTATATAAAAATACATCTAATTTATTTCATTATATGCATACGTTGTGTAACTTCTTAGTCAGGACGTTCAAATGAGAGGAAACAATTTAAATTCTTAAGGCGGATTGTTGATTGAAAGTCATAGTTTCAATCGGTAAAAAATAATTTTTTTATTATTATTTTGCCTTTAAAAATTAATTTCTGCTTTTAACAACTGTTCCAACTGATAACAACTTTCAGATGATTTCGACATTTAATCGGTTTCAATCTCAAAATTCGAAGTAAAAGTTATAAAATTTGTAAAAGTCCAAAGATTTTTGCATGTTTTGCTTCATTTCCTACTTGAAAAGTATTTCATTTAATATCTTAGCTCATTATAATTTCGAACTGAAGGTTTTATATGCATTTCAAAAATAATTTATTAATTTAAAAATCATCATTAAAATGCTTTAATTAATTTAATTGAGAAATAATAATTGACAATTTATTTCATTTTTTCTATCATTTTCTAACTACAGAATTTTGACATCTTTCTGAATAAAACATCAAATATCTTTAAAATCCGTCGTTCCTCGGAATACATTGTCGGAAAATGTTGGATATCATCAGTTGCGGGATGTCTTTAAAGATTGCAGTTGAGAATTTGTTGATCAAACAACAACAACAACAACAACAGCAGCAACAACAACAACAATAACAACAATAACGTCAACAACAATATCAAATTACGAATGCATCAACGAGATTTTATTCATAGGCGCCTTTAACGTAGATTAGATGCAACACGGTCCTAAAAGTCAGTATGAACAAGATGAGATGTGAGAAATCTACAGCAACATACAACAATGTATAAAAGCAAAAACTAATATACAATATCGTACAGCAACATGTTGGCATAAAAACATACAACTGTTGTATCTCATTAAATTTAAACCATTTTGAAACGATTTCTTTTATAATACTTCATCGAAATAAAAGCATTTAGTGCAAGACTTTGTAAAACATTGAATTAATTTTAAGTCATAAATTTATTAAAAACAAATTAACATTATCAACAATATCATCATCATTATCATAATTCTTCTCCTCCTCCTCATCATCATCATCATCACCATTAAGAATCAACAATCATCCTTAGGAAGATTGCCGCTAATTAAAGCATTTAATAAAAATTACTTCTCTGATCCACCTGCTCCAATATTTAAGAAATTAATTGAATGAATGTGTATTATTAATATATTTACATTTAAATATTTATTAATTACATACAAACTAGCTAACTAACTATTTACATTCAATGTATTCATTACATTTTACATTTGACTATTTACTAATTCACCATTTATTGGCAGTTTATTCAGCATTTAAAATTCTTGAAATTACAAACGAAAACGAGTTTACTTTATTCCATGAAAACAGGCAACAACAACACGCACATTTAACATGAATCATCAACAACAACAACAACAACAACAACATCATCATCAACAACAACAACAACATCATCATCATCAACAACAACATCATCATCAACAACAACAACAAACACAACATCATCAACAACAACAACACATACTTATAACAGGAAACATCAACAACCTCAACAACAACACGCATTTAAGTCCCTTAAAATATTTTAGCGGCAATAATATTCAGTTAACTGAATAATCCGTTGATTTGATGACTCATCAATAAACAGTCTTTTCATGCACCGCTTAACATGACTCATATTTTGTCACAACTTTTCGTTGGAGATGACGATGATGATGACGATGACGATGACGATGATGATGATGATGCCATCGGAGGAGAAAAAGATGATGGTGGTGATGATCATGATGACTATGATTCAGAAAAAATAATTCTCCTCCTGACACTGTAAGTTTGTTTGAATTTCTCCGTGGTTTCTTCCTTCCAAATGTTCCACTTGCTCCTCAGTGGGAAGACTGTTCTTCTTCCATGAATTAAAAGTTTCTTCCACTTCAATGCAATGATTTTACTTCATTGGGGATCCTGCCAATATGCCAACAATTAAGCAGAAAACTGCATATTTTCTACAGACAAGTGCATGTTTACCAGCAACCATGTTTATAAATTTATTTATAAAACATCATGTTTAACCAAAACTTTTTAACAAAATCTTTTGATTTGAATAATTAATTCTAATGGAATCTTTGCTTACAATTAACGAATTTATGGTTAAACCCTTTTCATTCCATCGACATTTCCTTGATTTCGATGATTGCTGATAACTTCTGTTGTTGATTTTCTTGTTGCAGTATTTTTGCGATCAAAAATTGCGCTCGTAAATTGAAGGTTGAGAACTTCAGGTAGCCATTTTTTCTTCAAATTGCTTTAAGAAATTACGGTATCCCCAAAACAATTTCGTGAGTGTGGCGATGATGATGATGATGATGATGATGATGATGATGATGATGATGATGATGATGATGATGATGATGATGATATGATGATGATGATAATGATGAGATGATGATGATGATGACGATGACGATGATGATTAACTAAAGGTCCGAAATA
>MPNW01001045.1:0-12154 GCA_011800805.1 Hirudo medicinalis
AAAACTTTTCTTTTATCAGTAAAGTCGGCCTTAACCTGCTGAATCAATCAGATGAAAGCAAGGGTAGCAAAAAGCTGAGTATCAAACGAAAAAGGAAAAAGGCTGACAGAGATAGGATTATTTGCTATCTCTGTTGGCTAAATCAGGATAACTTTTTAATGCGTCTGCTCTGAAAAAATAGGGTAAAGTATACAACATTCACTATATTTACATCGCTAACGAATTGTTTATTTTAGTTTATAAAATTATTTGAGACCAGATCATCCATATAAAATATTTACAGACAAGCGCACTTCTTACGTTCTGTTGTTGCTTTCTTTAGCAATAGACGGCCGCTATAATGCTTCCATCCTATACGCTTATTGAGACAAAAAGAGTTTTGTTTCAAGCACCCACCTTTCTTATTTCCTGTTTTAAATTTTATAATTACAAAACTGTCAATCATGAATTTGGACACAAACGCCACTGATCCTATCACTAAAAACGTTAGTGACTTTTTACCCTTGCAAGGCACCGATTATGTTGAATTTTATGTGGGCAATGCCAAACAATCAGCCTATTTTTATAAAACAGCATTTGGATTCCAGTCATTAGCCTATGCTGGTCCCGAAACCGGCGTAAAGGACAGAGCCAGTTATGCCGTTCGTCAGAATAAACTCACTATAGTATTTACCACACCTCTTCATACTAATAATGAAATGGCCGACCATATTTATAAACACGGTGATGGTGTGAAAGTGCTTGCTTTGAAAGTAGAAGATGCCGCCAATGCCTGGAAAGAAACCACCAGCCGCGGCGCAAAAAATTATATGTCTCCACAAATATTAAAAGATACAAACGGCGAAGTAGTATTAAGCGGCATTCATGTGTATGGCGAAACGGTACATGTTTTTGTTGAAAGAAAAAATTATAATGGTGTGTTTTTAACGGGTTATCAGCCTTGGATTTCTAATTACAACCCTCCGCCAACCGGTTTGCAATATGTAGACCATTGTGTGGGAAATGTTGGTTGGAATCAAATGAATAAATGGGTAAGTTTTTATGAAGATGTAATGGGATTCAAAAATATTTTGTCCTTTGATGACAAGGATATATCAACAGAATATTCTGCATTAATGAGTAAGGTAATGAGCAACGGAAACGGGTTTGTGAAATTTCCGATTAATGAACCGGCAGAAGGAAAAAAGAAATCGCAGGTAGAAGAGTATCTGGAATTTTATAATGGGGAAGGCGTGCAGCACATAGCTATGGCCACCAATAATATTATAGAAACAGTCAGTGATTTACAAAGTAGAGGTATCGAATTTCTGAAAGTACCCGGCAGCTACTATGATACGGTATTAGACAGGGTAGGCCAAATTGACGAAGACCTTGCCTCCTTAAGAAACTTAGGTGTATTAATAGACCGAGACGATGAAGGCTATTTGCTTCAGATTTTTACAAAGCCCGTGGAAGACCGACCTACTTTGTTTTATGAAATCATTCAGCGGAAAGGCGCAAAAAGTTTTGGTAAAGGAAACTTTAAAGCATTATTCGAAGCCATTGAACGCGAGCAAGCCATAAGAGGCAATTTGTAAATAATTGCAGAAAATAAATATTCGGCAAACACGCTTATCTGCATAGCCTAGTAAAATAGAACAAAGGTTTTAATAGTCGATGCCTGTGATAAGGGTAAAAAAATTATATACATGAAACTTGTATCACATATTAAAAACGGAGACGAACACTTGGCTGTATTAATCGATGGTCAATTATTTGATACTCGTTTTTTATATCAAGATGCGCCAGCTACTATGCACGCATTGTTGGAGCAGTGGGATGTTCATTACATACGCTTAAAAAATGAAGTTGATGCCATTGTTAGTAATAAAACAAGGCATTCATCCACTACTGCAATTGGTGATGCTAATTTGTTGGCACCGGTGCCACATCCCACATCGTGCAGAGATGGATACGCATTTAGGCAGCACGTAGCAGCTGCCAGACGAAACAGAAAAGTGCCCATGATTCCGGAGTTCGATCAGTATCCTATTTTTTACTTCACCAACCATCGGAGTATTCAAGGGCCTGGAACAATTTGGTGTATGCCGGATCATTTTGAAAAATTAGATTTCGAATTAGAAGTAGCAATTGTGGTTTGCAAGAAAGGAAGAAACATCTCAGCTGAAAATGCCGACGCATACATTGGAGGACTGATGATCATGAACGATATGAGTGCAAGGCGTTTGCAGATGGAAGAAATGCTGCTGAACTTAGGACCTGCCAAAGGAAAAGATTTTGCAACAGTAATCGGACCGTGGTTGGTAACGCCCGACGAATTGGAACCGTTTAAAGTGCCGCCCAAAGAAAATCATGTAGGCAATGCATACAACCTATCCATGAAATGCTGTATAAATGGGGTGAATACGAGTGCCGGCAATATGGCCGATATGGATTGGACATTTGCGGAGATTATAGAACGAGTTTCTTATGGAGCAGATATTTTTCCCGGAGATGTTATTGGTAGTGGTACAGTAGGCACCGGATGCTATCTTGAACTCAATGGAACAGGCAAACTATACGATGCAAATTATAAAGAAAAATGGTTAAACATAGGAGACGTGATTGAAATGGAAGTGGATGGGTTGGGAAAACTTAAAAACGTTATCGAAAGAGAAGATTCCGATTTTTCAATATTATCTAAAAAAAAGATCTGAGTTGTATGCATAGTATTCATTTAAAGGACATATCACCTGCGGATGTTCAGAATTATTTGCAACATGCTATAGCACCAAGACCGATCTGTTTGGCAAGTACTATTGACAAAGACGGAAATGTAAACCTGAGTCCCTTTAGCTTTTTCAATTTATTTTCTTCCAATCCTCCGATTGTGATTTTTTCTCCCGCCAGGCGGGTAAGAGATAATACCACCAAGCATACACTCGACAATGTAACTCAGGTTCCGGAGGTAGTAATAAACATGGTTGATTACAACATGGTGCAACAGGCAAGTTTGTCGAGCTGCGAATACACGCGAGGTGTAAGTGAATTTAAGAAGGCGGGCTTCACGATGCAAAAAGCGGTGTTGGTGAAACCTCCTATGGCATTAGAAAGCAAAATAAAATTGGAGTGTCTTGTCAATGAAGTAAAACCTTTGGGCACAAATGGAGGAGCCGGAAACCTCGTTATTTGCGAAGTACTGCAAATGCACATAGCCAAGGAAATATTGAATGATGATTTAAAAATTGATCAACGAAAAATAAATCATGTAGCAAGGCTTGGAGGCGACTGGTATTGTAAAATAGATGCATTTAATTTATTTGAAGTAGAAAAACCCAACAAACATACCGGCATAGGAATGGACGAATTGCCAAGTGCTATTTTACACAACGCGCATTTTACAAAAAATAATTTAGCAAAATTAGCAAATGTTGAAAAACTACCTGTTGTGGATAGTACATACGCCAACAAAACCTTAACCGATATTTTAGGATCCAACAAAAATACTATCAATACAGAGTTATACAAATACGCAGCCCAACTTTTGGATAAAGATCGGGTGCACGATGCTTGGCAAATTTTACTTAGAACAATTTTAAAAACACCAACGAAATGAATCAAGAACCCCTTACAATGTGTAAACTATACAAGGAACATATTCTAAAATCAAAGCAATATGTAGGAGGCTCTACAAGAAATGAAACCAACGCAGTAGCCGATGTACAGAAGCTTTACAAACTATCTTCTAACGAAAACCCAATTGGTCCTTCGCCTAAAGCTATTGAAGCAATAAGCGCATGTCTTCCTTTATTACACGAATACAGTTATCAAAACGATGAAAAATTTAGAAATGTATTAGCAACTAAACACGGAAATGAATTTACACCTTCTCAGTTTATTACCGCCAATAGCGGCCTCGAACTTATTGAGCTAATTGTGCGAGGATTTATTGATATAGGATTGGAGTGTATCATCTCTACACCAACATTTCTTGCGTATAAAAATATTTCTGAAATACAGGGAGCCACGGTTATTGATGTGCCGCTTACACAAAACTATTTCGAATTAGATGTAGAAGGTATTTTAAGTGCCGTAACTGAAAACACCCGGCTGGTTTTTATTTCTAATCCCAACAATCCTACAGGGGCATTAATTCCAAAGCATTTAACAGACCAACTTATTTGCAACTTGCCAGAGCATATAGTGGTAGTGTATGACGAAGTGTACTTTCATTATACTGATGCCAATGCAGATTATGCACGAGCAGCCGATTATATACGGCTGGGTAAAAATGTAATTGGGCTTCATAGTTTTTCTAAGGCGTATGGATTAGCCGGGATTCGTTTAGGTTACGCATTCTCTACACCTAACATCGCCGCTTATCTAAACAAGTTGCGTAGGCCATTTATGATAAACACATTAGCTATGGAAGCAGGAATAGCAGCTATCAATGACGATTTTCATATTGGCAACACCCAAAAGCTGATTGCCGCTCAAAAGAAATATTTGTACAATCAGTTCAAAAAATTAAACATTCATTTTTGGGAAACACAGGCAAATTTTATTCTGTTCCGCCCACCTTTTAACAATCATGAATTTGAAGCTAAAATGCTGGAACAGGGCGTGATGGTGCGCACCACAGAGGTGTTTGGATTAAGAAATCATATACGCGTATCAATTGGCAATCAGGAAGCTAATCATGCGTTTATAGATGTTTTGAGCAAATTGATTTAACAGTAAAAAACATTTCTGCTATTTTTAAATTATAAAAATTATCAATTATGCCTTATTATGTTTCATTAGGAGAAATTCCTCGTAAACGACACGTTCGGTTTCGTAAACCAGATGGTAATTTGTATGCCGAACAATTGTTTTCTACCGAAGGATTCAGTAACGATTACTCCTTACTTTACCATTGTCATCCACCCACAGAAATTATTAAAGCAGATGAGCCGATCAATGTAATGCCTGTTGTCGCCGAAGAAAAAATGCTGCAACAACGATGCTTTCACGGATTTCACATTAAACCCGAACAAGATTTTTTAAAAAGTCGTAAAGCCGTTTTAGTAAACGACGATTGCCATGTTATTTTAGCTGCACCGCAAACGAGCATGAGTGAGTATTTTTATAAAAACGCAGATGCCGACGAACTAATTTTTGTACATGAAGGAAGCGGCGTGCTGAAAACAATGTATGGTGAATTGACATTCAGATATGGTGATTACGTTGTAATTCCAAGAGGAACTATTTACCAAATACAATTCGACAATGATGCCAACCGATTATTAATAGTAGAATCTTTCAGTCCTATCAAATTCCCGGAAAGGTACATGAGTCGTTACGGACAATTGTTGGAGCATTCTCCTTTTTGTGAAAGAGATATTCGCACACCAAAGAATTTAAAAACGTATGACGAAAAGGGCAACTTCTTAATCAAAACAAAGAAAAAAGGAATGCAATATGGAATACATTATGCGCACCATCCCTTTGATGTAATTGGTTGGGATGGCTGTTGCTACCCGTATGTGTTTTCCATCCATGATTTTGAGCCCATAACCGGCAGGGTGCATCAACCCCCGCCAATTCATCAAAATTTTGAAGGGCGTAATTATGTAATTTGTTCATTCGTTCCCCGGTTATACGATTATCATCCCGATGCAATACCTGCACCTTATAATCACAGCAATATTGATAGCGACGAAATGTTGTATTATGTAGATGGCGATTTTATGAGCCGCAAACATGTAACCAAGGGGATGATTACTTTACATCCCGGAGGCATACCCCATGGCCCACACCCCGGTACTGTAGAAAAAAGTATCGGCGCAAAAGAGACAAAAGAACTGGCAGTAATGGTAGATACGTTTTACCCACTACAAATTACCAAAGAAGCATTAGAAATCGAAGATGCTGCATACAATTATAGTTGGATGGAATAAATACAACGCAGAATATTTTATCTTCTTTGCTCTGTTTCTATAAAGTTAAAACACCTTCCTTAATATAGGGGGGTGTTTCTTTAGTAGATAGTTGTGCATTAATACGCATTGCATAATGTTTGGGTCTGAACAATATCTTTCTCATTTTACATGTATCTTCAAAGCGTTAAAATGATGAACCTACTTGTAAAAAACGAACGAAAAGATTGATTGTATATGCAACTAATTAAGAACTCTATTTTATTTTTTCTGATTCAGAAGCTACATGAAGGTATAAAGTTCATGTACCTTTCAAAAAAAATTATTTGCTTTGGGTTTTTGTTTGCTTCCGTACGTGTTGCAGCACAGAATCCTGTAGACTACGTAAACCCACTGATGGGTACACTTTCCAAATTCGAGCTTTCCAACGGCAACACTTATCCTGCCATTGGCCGCCCTTGGGGGATGAACTTGTGGACGCCGCAAACCGGCGCCATGGGCAACGGTTGGGCATACAAATATCAAGACGATAAAATAGTAGGATTTAAACAAACGCACCAACCCTCGCCTTGGATGAACGACTATGGTTATTTTTCCATCATGCCGGTAATAAACAAATGGTGCTTTCGCGAGCAAGACAGAGCCAGTTGGTTCTCCCACAAAACCGAGCAGGCGCAACCCCATTACTACAAAGTATATTTGGCCGATGCCGATGTAACGACTGAACTGGCACCCACCCAACGTGCTGCCTGTTTCCGATTTACATTTCCCAAAACGGATAGCGCATTTATTATTGTAGATGCTATTGATAAAGGTTCGTATGTGAAAATTATTCCATCCAAAAACAAAATCATAGGTTACAGCACACGCAATAGCGGCAGCGTTCCCAACAATTTTAAAAATTATTTTGTAATACAATTTGATCGTCTGTTTGATTACAAAGCCACATGGAACGAAAATCAATTTACTACCCAAATCGAAATCAAAAGCAAACACGCAGGTGCATTGATAGGGTTTAAAGGTATAAAAAGAGGCGATGTAGTACATGCCAAAATTGCCTCCTCATTCATTAGTTTGGAACAAGCCGAACTGAATTTACAAATGGAAATAGGCAGTAAAAATTTTGAAACTATAAAGCAAGAAGGCCGCCAAGAGTGGAGCAACGTGCTGGGCAAAGTAAACGTTTCGGGCGGCACGGAAGAGCAGCTGCGCACGTTCTATTCTTGTTTGTACCGCATGGTATTTTTTCCGCTAAGGATGTACGAAAAAGATGCTTCGGGCCAAATAATACATTACAGCCCTTACACCGGAAAAACCGAAACCGGTTACAAGTTTGCCGGAACCGGTTTTTGGGACACGTTCAGGGCATTATATCCGTTTTTAAACTTGGTGTATCCATCCATTGTCACCGAAATGCAGCAGGGGCTTATCAGTGATTGCAAAGAAGGCGGGTGGCTGCCGGAATGGTCATCGCCGGGCTATCGGGGCATTATGGTGGGCAACAACTCTGCATCAATAGTAGCCGAAGCCTACTTGAAAGGTTTGCGTGGCTACGATATCAACAGTTTATGGCAGGCAGTGGTACACGGTGCTAACAATGAAGGCCCGCATGCCACAGGAAGAACCGGGGTGCAATACTACAATAAGTTGGGATACGTTCCCGCCAATGTAAAAATCAGCGAAAGTGTGGCCCGCTCGTTAGAATATGCCTACGATGATTATGCCATATACGCATTAGGTAAGGCCTTGGGAAAACCATTGTCCGAAATAGAAGTGTATAAAAAAAGAGCTTTAAATTATAAGCACCTTTTCGATTCAAAACATTTGTTGATGCGTCCGAAAAATGAAGATGGCCGATTTGTAGCACCGTTCAACCCCTTTTCTTGGGGTGGCGCTTTTACCGAAGGCAACAGCTGGCACTACTCCTGGAGCGTGTTTCATGACATTGCTGGGTTGAAACAACTGATGGGTGGCGACGCGATGTTCGTAAAAATGTTAGACTCGGTATTTGCACTTCCTCCCGATTTTGGCGATTACTCGTATTACGGTTCTGTCATTCACGAAATGCGCGAAATGCAAATTACCAATATGGGACAATATGCACATGGCAACCAACCCATACAGCACATGACCTATTTGTATAATTATGCCGGACAACCTTGGAAATCGCAGCATTGGATACGGGAAGTGATGAACCGCCTGTATCATAGCGGTGCCGATGGTTATTGTGGCGATGAGGACAATGGTCAAACCTCGTCATGGTACGTGTTTTCGGCTTTGGGATTTTATCCTGTTACACCCGCGAGCACGCAGTATGTGATAGGTTCGCCACTGTTTCAAAAAGCAGAAATTAGTTTTGAAAACGGCAACACACTCGCTATTCGTGCTGATGAAAATAGTGCTGTAAATAGATATATTCAATCCGTTTTAATAAACGGTACACCCAGTTCTAAAAATTATTTAGAACACGATCAACTGCAAAAAGGCGGTACGCTTATTTTTAAGATGAATGATAAACCAAATAAGGTAAGAGGCATAGAAACCAGTGATTATCCGTTTTCGATGCAGGTAAATGAACAGTAAAAATTATTTTCACTAATATTAAAATTCCGATGCTTTTATTTCGCATCGGAATTTTTGTTTTATTTTTTCAGTGCTTGCAGTGCCGAAAGTACTACGGCGTCTTTCGCATTGATTACCTGGTAAAACCCCGAGTCACGCCATTTGAACCGTGCTAACTGTGCTTCCATGCGCTCTGTTACTTTTTCTTTTTCAAAAGCTGGAATACCCGAAAGGCTTACGGAGTCTTTCTTTACCCAATGGGTAAACTGAGTCCACATTGCTTTTGAAGCATCGAACGCTTTAGCGTAGGCTTCGGGGTTGGGGTAGGGGTCTAATATTTTTTTGTTGTCTAAATAATAATGAAGTACAAAATCGTTGAAACTACCATTTAGTAATACTTTGTTTATTTCTCTTGAGTAGCTCGAAGTGTCTAACCCTACAAATATATCGGGCATAATACCGCCGCCATCGTACACGGTGCGCCCCGCATTGGTTTTGTAGGTTTTGCCGCCGGCTATTTTATTACTGTCTGCAAAAAATAATTGTCCGTTGGCGTATCGCTGCCACACTTCGTCCATATACACTTTTTTCCCTCCTGTGTAGGGCTTTTGAATGCTGCGTCCTACAGGGGTATAATATCGGGCTACGGTAAGTCTTATAGCCGCACCATCACTTAGTAAAAAGGGTTCCTGTACCAATCCTTTGCCAAAAGTACGGCGGCCAATGACGGTGGCTCTATCCCAGTCTTGCAACGCACCGGCTACTATTTCGCTGGCACTGGCGCTCAGTTCGTCCACTAACACGATTGTTTTTCCGGTTTCAAATATTCCGGGTCGTTTACAGCGGTATTCGGTTTTGGGACTGTTTATGCCTTCGGTGTACACCACCAATTTGTCGCCACTCAAAAACTCGTCCACTATTTCAATCGCTTGATCCATGTAGCCGCCGCCATTGCCTCTAAGGTCGAAAATCAATTGGGTCATGCCTTGTTTTTTCAGATTTTCCGTGGCCTCCATGAATTCACGGTAGGCAGTGCCGGTAAAATCTCTTAGCCTAACGAAGCCGGTGGTGTCGTCTATCATATAAGCGGTAGATATGGAAGGTTTGGGTATATTGTCCCTAGCTACGTTCAGTGTTAGGATTTTTCCGCTTCTTAAAATACTCAACTTTACAATAGAGCCTCTGGGGCCGCGGATGGTATTCATGATTTTGTGAGAGGTGGTATTTTCTCCGGTGAGGTCTTGGTTATCAGCATTCAAAATTTGATCGCCTATCATCATTCCGGCTTTGTCACCGGGTTGATCTTTGAATACGTAGGTAATATTTACAGTGTCTCTAATTTGGCCAAACTCTACGCCAATTCCGCCAAAACTACCCGATAGCTTGTCGTTTTCTATTTGCATATCTTCGGAAGGAATGTAAACCGAATGTGGGTCTAAGTCATCCATCATTTTTCTGATAGCATTTTCTTCCAAAGTGTCTATGTGTACAGAATCTACATACTTGCTACGTATGATGCGGAATGCTTCGTTTAGGGCGTTGGGAGGGTCGGTTTTGAATATTTTTTTATCGGGTTGGCCAATAGCAAAGCGATAGCCGATGTACATACCAACGATCATTATAATAGCTAAAAGCAATGGTTGCCATACTTCGTATTTTCCTTTCATTTTAAATAAAAATTGAGCGAGGGTGCAAAGTAGATAAAATTGCGCTAATATGGAGTAACAGTGCCAATATTCGCCCCATCTTCTTCTAATTGGGTGTGATAAATGGCAATTTTGTGGAGATATAATATAAAAACGTGGTAGGATAGGTAAGGTTGTCTAAATTAGCGTATTCATTTACCAACGTTTAAAGGATATGTCAAAAACAATATTAATCGCAGATGCCGGTTCTACCAAAACGGAATGGAGTTTGCTGCGCAACGGAAGATCCAAATTAATTAATACATCGGGCATCAGCCCCTATTTTTTGAACGAATCTCAGATAACCGAATTGGTAAAATCCGAAGTATTGACAAAAGTAAAAACGGTGGCAGTAGATGAAGTGTATTTTTACGGAACGGGATGTTTAAACCCGACCAATGCCAAAACGGTAAAAAAGGCTATTAAAAAAGCCATTTCAGAAGCTAAGATAAATGTAAGCCACGATGTAGAAGGTGCGGCAATAGGGCTTTGTGGGCGCACTAAAGGCATTGCCTGCATATTAGGTACAGGGTCGGGAAGTTGTTATTATGATGGAAAAAAAATCACGAAAAACAGTCCGGGTTTGGGCTACGTTTTGGGCGATGAAGGAAGCGGTGCCTATCTTGGTAAAAAAGTATTGCAATATTATTTATACAATACTTTTGACGAAGACCTTAGGGCGCGTTTTGATGCAGCCTATGTAACTACCCCCTCAGAAATATTCGAAAACGTATATAAAAAACCATTACCTAATAGATACCTTGCCAGTTTTGCAAAATTTTTGGCAGAGAACCGTGGTCACTATATGGTCGAAAACATTATAGAAGATGGATTGAACGATTTTTTCTTCACTCATTTATGTAAATTAAGCGAATCACGGAAATATCCCATTCACTTTGTGGGAAGTGTGGCGTATGGATTTAAAGACGTGATAAAAGACCTTTGCAATACTTACAATTTTGAATTGGGTCGCATCATGCAAAAACCAATGAAGGGATTAATTGAATATCACAAAGGTTAAACCATCATGAAACCTAATCAAAACACAATTTCTGAAAAAGCACGCACGTTGTAAGCATGAATCAAAAATTAACAGAACAACCCGGATCTTACAATGATTTAGAGAAAATGAGTACCGGCCAGCTTTTACAGGCCATACATCAAGAAGATACAACCGTACCCCATGCCGTAGGTGCCGCAATATCTGCCATAGAACAATTGGTAGATGCTATTGCCGTACATTTGATTTCTGGTGGTAGGCTGTTTTATATAGGTGCAGGCACCAGCGGCCGATTGGGTATTTTAGACGCAAGTGAAATACCACCGACCTACGGAATACCCGCCGGTATTGTAATAGGCATTATTGCCGGAGGTAAGGAAGCCATTACCATGCCCGTAGAAAATGCGGAAGACGATGAAGCGCAAGGATGGATAGACTTATTGGCTCATGATATAAACGATAATGATATTGTAGTAGGCATTGCGGCCAGCGGTACTACACCCTACGTGCTGGGTGCTTTGAGAAAATGTAAGCAACATCACATTGCCACGGGCAGTATTACCTGCAATCCGGATGCGGAAATAAGCCACATTGCCGACTATGCCGTGGAAGCCATTACCGGACCGGAAGTGGTTACAGGAAGTACCCGAATGAAATGCGGAACTGCCCAGAAGTTAATACTCAATATGATATCAACCTCGGTAATGATACGGATGGGAAGGGTAGAAGGTAACCGAATGGTAAATATGCAACTCGCCAACGAAAAGCTCATAGACCGCGGCACGCGGATGATAATGGATAAAAGCGGCATAGCCGATTATAAAAAAGCGCAACAATTACTACTATCCCAAGGGAGCGTGAAAAAGGTATTAGATACACTTAGTAAGGATTTCGACATGTAAAAAGTGTAATCGTCATTACTTAATCTGACAGATTAGGTTTTTTTTAAGGCATTTCTCTGAAAATAATTTTTAGAAAGCGGTTGTAGTTTGTCAACCGCTTTATTATTC
>MPNW01001045.1:17991-31568 GCA_011800805.1 Hirudo medicinalis
ACTCCTATTGAGTTGATCACCGGTCTTGAACTGCTTCAAAAAGTCGTCCGATAAGAAATCTTTCGTTTTCATTTGTTCATATTGTGTTTAAAATTAAAAAAATCGAATCCGTTAAAACTCGATTTTAACTTACACACTTTATGAAACACTGTCTTTTTAAACAGGCTCTTACTCATTTAAAATTAATTTGATGAAATAATCTAACTTAATATCCTGATCGTTGATTTTTACTTTTGCACACTCGTAGTACATACGCCGATCGCTGTTCTTCCTGACAATGTAGGCTTTTAATTGTTCGTCATCTAGGTTTTTCAACAGCGGCCGGCTGTCTTTGTTATTCCTTAATCTTCCCAACAAAATTTCGAAAGGTGCGTGCACCCATATTGTGGTGCCTTTTTCATTCATATAACCGATATTATTAAAAAAGCAGGGTGTACCACCACCACAAGAAAGTACCATCGCCTGATGCGATTCGGTTATTTGATGGAGCATGTTTCGTTCTTTTATTCTAAAATATTCTTCGCCTTGTTGTTCAAAAATTTTGGTAACTGTTTTCTTTTCATGTGCTTCTATCAATTGATCCAAATCGAAAAAAGGAATAGCCATTTTTTTTGCCAAAAGCCGCCCCCAGTGTGTTTTTCCCACACCCATGAACCCAATTAAGTATACGCGCATTGTTATTGTTTGTATTTTAAAATTGCTTTTGCGTACATCGCATTATTAATAAAAAAACGAAAATATTAGTTGTGGCAAATGTATAGCATGATTATTTATTTTGCTCATCATTTTATTACAAAAAATAGCCGATAGGCATGATTGCTATCGGCTGATATAATTTATATTTTTACTGACTAATGTGAGCTGCGTAACTCCTCTACTTTCATGCCGGCCTTTACACCTACTTTGGAATACAACACGATGAACATAAAACAAATCAGTGGCACTACGTATCCGTATTGCAAATTGTGAGTAACGTCCCCTATCTTTCCTAAAATGGGGGGCAGCAAAGCGCCACCTACAATAGACATGACGATAAGGCTAGATCCTGATTTGGTATCGGCACCCAAGCCGGTGATTCCCAATGCGAAAATGGTGGGAAACATGATGGACATAAAAAATGCAATGCCTATCATGGCATACAACGTAATCATCCCCGATCCAAAAATGGCAATCAAGGTAAGAAATACGCATATTATGGCGTATAAACCCAATAGCACCCGTGGTTTTACGTACTTCATCACAAACGTACCTGCAAACCTACCGGCCATAAAGGCTAAACCGGCAATACCCGCATACCAACTGGCCTCTTTTTCTGTAATACCGGCGGCTTTTGTGGCAAACAATATCAGCGAACTCATGATGCACACTTGGGCCGCCACATAAAAAAACTGTGCGGCTACTGCCCACGCCAAATGCTTGTGGCGTAAGGCATGAAAAAAGCCATGATGCTCTTCTTCTTGATCGTCTTTAATATCGGGAAGTTTAGTAAAGAAAAAAACAACGGCCACTACTAATATGACCATGCCTAAAATAAGATAAGGCATTTTTACGGTGGATGTTTCGGCCAGTAAGTAGGCATTTCTTGCCGTGTCTGTCATTGTGCTTAAATCCGCATCGCTTTTAGGGTTTGCCGTTAATATAAAATGGCCGCCAATAATGGGTGTCACAAAAGCCGCCAATCCATTAAAAGATTGGGCAAAATTAAGCCGCTGGGTAGCTGTTTCGGGTGCACCTAATACGGTGGCGTAAGGATTGGCTGCTGTTTCTAAAATGGCTAAGCCACAGGCCACAATAAATAACGCACCCAAAAAAAATCCGTATTTCATGGTATTGGCGGCGGGTATAAACAAAAAACAGCCAATAGCAAAAATGAGCAAGCCTATAATAATACCTGCTTTATAACCGTATTTTTTCATTAATACGCCGGCCGGAATAGCCAATACAAAGTAGGCAATAAACACTGCCGAGTCTACCAACAAGGCTTCAAAATTATTGAGCCGAAAACCTCTGCGCAGATGCGGAATTAATATAGGATCGAGGTTGTGCACAAATCCCCAAAAAAAGAAAAGCAACGTAATGAGTGCAAATGCAAATACATACTTTTTGGCTACTCCATTCGTTTGATGGTTTTGGATTGATTGATTTTCCATGAAATACCTAAATCGTTAGATTTTTTATTTGAATAATTGGCGAAAGGTAAATAATAATAAAGTATATAGAAAAAAAATGTGGGTTGTTAGTCAAGTATCCAAAATAATTAAAAGGAATCAATAAAATAGAATCCTCGTTTATAATTACAATTTTATACTGAATTGCAACCTTTTTTGAAGAACACAAGCAGCCGAAACTAATTGGGATAACTGCAACTTTCATCAGGAAACACAGCAATATTTTTTTCAGAAACGGTGTGCGCACTAAAATAGCCCAGCGCCCCCCCTTCTATATTGCTTACCGGATTTCCGGGAGATGCGGCTTGGGACGATCCCAAGGCACTTTGATTCAAACTATACCAATACAAATAATTGGGCTTGTCGATAGATTGCAATACCACCCGCAGTTGATCGCATTTTTTCAAGGTATGGCTGTTATCGAATATCAAGAGTTCGGTAACCACACTGCGTGCGTTAGTTAAATCGTCCTTGGCTATGAACAAGGTGGGCTCTTCCTTTCCATCGACATATTGTATAAACCGGTATGCATTACCAAGATCTGGAGGATCGGTGTAGCGAACGGTGGCAATAATTCTATTACGACCCAAAAATATTTTTTCTGTAACGTTTAATTCTTCCAATTCTACCTTTTGTGGCATTTTTGAAGTGGCAGTGTACACTTTGGGGTGCGTAATTATGGATCCGTCCGGTTGTTGTTCGGGCACATCACATTCTACCCTTAGTTTGTAGGTACTGCCGGAATGTCCGGTAAAGTTTACTCTATATATTCCTTTTAGGGTGGTTTCTGGCAACCAAATTACTTTGCGGTCATTTTCGGTGATGCTTACTTTAGCATTGTTGATACCATCCAATGAAATATTTTCTCTTATATGATTGGTTTGCGATATACGCACAATGCAAGTGCCTTCATCTGTTAAGGCACCTTCTACTACTACTTGGCGTGGTTTTTCTTGGATATTAACGTTTATTACGCGTTCGCAACTCATCGTCAAAAGCGAAATGCCAAAGAATAACATTATTTTTTTTAAAGAAGTGCGCACTTATTTAAATTTAAAATTGTAGGATATAGATGGTACAAATCGAAACAAAATGGTTTTTACCGCCTCCGTAATGTTTGCATCGTCATGATTTTGCCTAAAGTTAATAACATAGGCGTTTTCTCTACCATACGCATTGAACAAACTAAACGCTAACTCTGAAGTGAATCTTTTTTTATCCTTGAGCAACCAGGTAGCGCCCAGATCTAAGCGATGATAATCGGGCATTCGATAGGCGTTTCTTTGGGCATAATAATACACCACCTGATTGCCTACAACGTATTTACCACTAGGGTACGTAATGGCATCGCCTGTGTAATAAATCCAGTTGGCCGAAAAGTTCCATTTTTTGTTCAGCTGGTAGTTCAGCACAATGGCCACATCGTGGGTACGATCTTGGCGGGCATTATACCATTGGTTATCGTTTATCCGGTCTATTTTTCTTTCAGTTTTGGATAGTGTGTAACTGATCCATCCGGTTAGCTTACCGGTTTTCTTTTTCAAAAAAACTTCCCAGCCGTAAGCACGTCCAATTCCAAATAACAGCTGCGATTCGATGGCATCGTTGATGAAGATATCTGCACCCGTTCTATAATCTATTTGGTTGTACATTTTTTTGTAATAGGCTTCAGTAGAAAACTCATAGTTGTTTCCTGAAAAATTTTTGTACCACCCAAGTGATAGCAAGTCTGAAATTTCGGGTTTAATGATATTGGTACTGGCCAACCACTTATCGGTAGGTGCGGCTGTTGTAGAATTAGATATTAAGTGCAGGTTTTGCACATTTCGAGCATATGAGGCTTTTAGTGATGTGGTGGAACTAAGCACAATGCTGGCGGCCAGCCTATGCTCTGCATTGATGTAGTTTTTCACCAATGCACCTTTGCTATAGGCAATAGTGTCTAATATATTACCTTGTTTATCTATTTCATAAAAATCGCCGGGCCCTACTATGGCAAAAGAAGACAGTCTGGCACCGTAGGTTAAGCGCAACCAGTTAAAAGCCTTCCATGTATCTGTCGCAAACAACGCATTATCCCAAGAATAACGATTTTGTAATTGTATATTATTGAAACTGGTTTTTCCAGATGTTGTAACATTGCCGGGCTTTATTTTATGATAAGTGGTATTAAAACCAAATCGCAATGAATGGCGGCTATTGGCATACCATTGAAACTCTTGCTTCAGATTCAGATCGCGTATTTTCGAAAATATATTTAAATCATTATTAGAACTGTTGATATTGATATTGTAATCAAAATCACTGTAAATAAATGACGTATTAGAAAATAGGCGGTTGTTGAAAATATGATTCCATCGCAGTGTTCCTGTCAGATTACCCCAATTGATACCGAACTGCCGATCGAGTTTTAAATAATCCCTACCCAAATAACCCGAAATGTACACATTGTTCCTTTCGTTTATTCTATAATTCATTTTGGCATTGTAATCATAAAAATACAACCTGTTATTTCTGACGGCCGTATCTTTTGCCAGCGGCACAAAAAGGTCGGCATAGGTTCTTCTGCCTGATAGCAAAAACGATGATTTGTTTTTTTGAATAGGCCCTTCCAAGTTCAACTTGGCGGCAATCAGCCCTAGGCCGCCACTTAGTTCATAATTTTGATTGTTGCCTTCATTCATTTTCACGTCCAACACGGAAGACAACTTGCCACCGTACTGCGCCGGCATTCCCCCCTTATATACTGTAATATCCTTAATAGCATCCGAATTAAAAGTCGAAAAGAAACCCATCAAATGCGATGCATTGTAAACCTGCGCTTCATCCAACAATATCAAGTTTTGGTCGGCACTACCGCCTCGCACATAAAAGCCACTATTTCCCTCCCCTGCCGGCTTAATACCCGGTAACATTTGAATGGCTTTCAAAATATCACGCTCGCCCAACAACATCGGAATTTTCTTCACCTCCATCATCTCCAACCGTTCCACACCCATTTGAGTTCCGGTTATGGTTCTACCTTTGCCGGTTGCCGACACTGTTACATTTTCAAGATCTTTTATTCCATCGGGCAGTAGCACATCTTTCACTATATTTTGGCGCAAACTTATTTTTTCCACGATCGGTTTAAAGCCAATAGCCGTGTACTCCACCTCGTATTCTCCTTCCGGAAGTGTAACGGAGTAAAACCCATATTCGTTGCTACTGGCAGCATCCCATTTGCCCGCTGGTTTTATGTTGGCGTTAATCACCGTTTCTCCGGAACGCAAAGCACGCACCGTTCCGCTCAATGTAAAATGGTGTTGCGCTTTGGCCACACTCAAAATAAATATCAGTGATATAAGAAAAAAAGTCTGTTCCATTTGTTTCTAATGGGTGAATGTAGTCGATATTACCGATAAGCCAACGCCTCCCAATATTTTTTTGCACCCGGCAGCGGTGCATCTGGCAGCCCAATTGCGTCGCACAGCGTCATCGGCATTACTAATGGCATTTTAACCCACTACACACCGCTATATATGGTAAATCCTCCATCCACTTTTATAGAAGCCCCATTGACAAAAGTAGCCGCATCGCTAAGCAGCCAAATCAATGCACCTGTCAACTCATCCGGGTGTCCAAACCTTTTGTACGGAGTATTTTTAATCACTTTATCTCCCCTGTCGGTATAGCTACCATCGTCATTGGTTAGCAGTTTTCTATTTTGCTCAGCCAAAAAAAAGCCCGGCACCAATGCGTTCATTCTCAGTTTATCTGCATACCTATTGGCCATTTCCACGGCAAACCATTTAGTGTAGGCTTCTATCGCCGTTTTGGCAAGGCTGTAGCCTAATACCCGCGTTACCGCTTGGTGCGCTGCGACCGAGGATATATTTACAATGCTGCCCCCTTCAGACGTTTCGGCCATAACTTTTCCAAATATTTGGGTGGGCAATAGAGTACCAAACAGATTTAAGTCCATTGCCTGTTTTAGTGCTTCCATATTTAGTTCAAAAATATTTTGTTCTGGCAGCACTATGGCTCCGGCCTGATTGCCACCGGCGGCATTTACGAGCCCGTCTATTTTTCCAAATTGCTGCAACACTTGATTCCTCGCAACTTCCAACTGTGTGGTATTGCCCACGTCGGCTATGAGGGCTATGGCTTTTCCACCCGCTGCGGTTATTTCCTGTACGCGCGTTTGAGCCACTTGTTCGTTTCTGCCCAAAACGCCTACGACGGCTCCCTGTGCAGCAATGGCTGTAACAAAAGCATGTCCCAATACTCCCGTGGCTCCTGTTATTATTATTACTTTTCCTTGTAACGAAAATTGTTTTTTATTCATGTGTATTCTATTGAAATGGGCGTCAATTCGGATTGTGTTGATTGCGGCTTCTGCGCGAGCTATATTTCCAATGCGTGAAGATAATCATACTTTGTGTTGTTTGCTATTCTTTACAACCTGAGTTCGGGATAAGAAATAAATAAAAAGAAAGAGTTGAAAGTAGAAAAGTGGAATAGCTTTTGATTTATAAATAATTGATAATCAATTTAATAAATCAGCCATGCGCACTCCACTCTTCTCCGACAAAGTTGCAGAAATATTTGTAAAAGTTGATGATTTCTGCAATGAATTTGAACTTGAGTTCAAAAAACAAGCTTTGCCGGCACCTAAAGGTGTACAAAAACGAGACAGAAAATCTTTGTTATCACGCTCTGAAATCATTACCATATTAATTGCTTTTCACGGCGGCCAGTTTAGGAATTTCAAACATTTTTATACGCAATACGTTTGTGTCCATTTAACAGATTGCTTTCCGAATGCGGTATCCTATAATCGGTTTATAGAGTTAAGCCATCGCAGTGCAATTGCCTTTATGATGTTTTTGCATTATTGCTGTAGGGGCGAATGTACGGGCATCAACTTCATCGATTCTACCGTTTTAAGAGTATGTCATAAAAAAAGAATTAAACGCAATAAAGTTTTTAAAGACATGGCAAAAGTTGGCAAATCAACAGTTGGCTGGTTCTTTGGATTTAAGCTGCATTTAATCATTAGTGATAAAGGCGAAATCCTTTCTTTCTATCTCTCACAAGGCAATGTACACGATAGCAGCGCAAGAATAATACCCCGTATGACTAAAGAAATATTTGGAAAAGTATTTGGCGACAAAGGCTATATCAATAAAGCTTTGTGCGATTTATTATTCGATGACGGCATACAGCTAATAACAGCCGTAAGAAAAAACATGAAACAAAAAGCATTGAGCAATGAAGAAAAATTATTGCGGCGCAAACGATCTGTACCTGAATCCGTAAATATTTGTTAAATCGCACATACTCAGCCATCGCAGCCTCGCAGGGTTTATATTAAACATCATGGGCGCAATTGCGGCTTATTCCTTCCTCCCAAAAAAACCTTCCATCAAAAAGGATATTGAAGAAACTGACCCGAATCCTATACAACAGCACAAACAACAAATATTAATTGCCGCCTAAGCCGAACTCAGGTTATATCTGTCATCCCAACGGATCGCTGAAAAGTGGGCAATGCCCTTGCAAGACTGGAGCCTTGCCATCCAGCAGCTAAGCATTATCTTTGAAGGGAGGGTGCCGACGAATTTCTAAAAAAATTTGAGAAAGACCCTGACACAGTTTACTTTGCACTCCCTTCGCGGCACGCTACTTCATACTTACCGATTTTATTCTATATCGAACCATCCAGCACTTTCACACTTCTTGAAAAACCTTCTTCAAGAGAGATGATTGTTTCGGTTCGTTCGATTCCTTCTATCTTTTGCAATTTTTCGTGCAGCACGTTTCTGAGTTCAGAAATGTCCTTACACGCTATTTCTACAAACATGCTATAATTTCCGGTGGTATAGTTCAAACGTACAATTTCATTGATTTTGTGCAATTCTTTTGCTACAGAATCATACAGCGAACTTTCTTTTAAATAAATACCGATAAAAGCAATCACATCGTAGCCCAAAAGTTTTAAGTCGGGATTGAGCCGAGTGCCTTTTATCACACCTTCTTTCTGCAGTTTTTTGATGCGTACATGAATAGTTCCGCCCGATACAAATAGTTTTTTTCCTAAATCGGCATACGAAATTTCGGCATCTACCATCATGTGTTCTATTATCTGCAAATCCAGTTTATCAAGATTGGGTTTCACATCCATAATAAAGCAGTTTGAATTAGAATAAATTCATCAATTTATTGGTTTTATTAGAAATTTTATACATTTATAAATATATTATTAAAATATTTTGAATAGATACGCACTATTATTATGTTTGTTTTAACAAGAAAGAATCATATTTTTTTAAAATTGTGGGGTGATGAAATTTTAGGCAGACATGCCCTCTTGTCTTGAGGGTGAGGAACCCGGGATAAACGCAACATAGAGCCGACCGTCAGGCCGACTATGATTGACCGCTAACCTTTGTGTTGAGGCTAACCGCCTCGTGGAGGTTCGACCCCTCCCCCTACAGCTACATTTCAAAATCTCTGCCTCATGGAGAAGGGTTTTCTGTTTCAACAATTTCGCCCTCTCGTGCAACCTTATTACACTTTCTGCTATCCGCAAGCCGCTTCTTTGAAAGCAAATTTTTACAACCCTTCTTCTGTATAAAAACTCACTCACCGACGGTTTCAAATATAGTTGATATTATTAGAATATTTTCAATAGCACACCCCTGTTTTTGCAACAAAATGAATATTTATGAAAAAAATCTACTTATTACTGCTTTTTTATAAGCGTACTATCTAATGCACAAGACGAAAGCATAAAAGCACTAAGCAAAGATGCCAACATCACCATTAAAAAAGATCCAAACGACACCGTTCCAAAAACATGGAAAACCGGTGGATTTTTGGGAATAAACGTAGCTCAGGGGTCTTCTTTAAGCAATCGGGCTGCCGGTGAAGACAAATTTTCCTTGTCTGTAAACGGTAACCTAAGATTGTATGCCTTTTATAAAAAAAGAAAAACACAGTTGGGACAATACTTTGGATCTAAATCTTGGCTACATCAGCACCACCTCTTTGGGCAATAGAAAAAAGATGCCCGGATTGATTTTGTATCAAAATACGGGGCTACGCCATCGCCCCCAACTGGAAAGTAGGCGCATTGTTCGACTTCCGCTCTCAAATGTTCAAAGGTTATACCTACGACAAAAACGGCACACGCAGTTTTAGTTCCGACTTTTTAGCACCGGCCTATGTACTGCTCAGCCCCGGCCGGCATGAAGTGGAAACCGAATAACGATTTCTCTGAATTCGTGTCGCACGTTACTGTACGGTGGACGATTGTAAACAACGATATTTTGTCCAAGGCCGGTGCTTATGGCGTAACACCCGGAAAACGAACTCGATCCGAATTTGACGCATTTGCATCACTTATTTAGTCGACCCTTAAAAAGTATTTTAAGGGTATTTATCAATGCATTATGGCATAATATTTACCGTATTGAATGCAGCAAAACAGATAAACCGGTGTTAAACCCTGCAATAATTTTATATGCTAAATCGNTTGTTAAATCGCACATACTCAGCCATCGCAGCCTCGCAGGGTTTATATTAAACATCATGGGCGCAATTGCGGCTTATTCCTTCCTCCCAAAAAAACCTTCCATCAAAAAGGATATTGAAGAAACCAATCCGGTTCTTATGGCGAAACTAACACCCACCAAATTAATAGCCGATTAAACAGAACAATAGGTTGTAAAAGCAAATTGGGCAATCGGTGCAACCTTTAACAATATCTTTATTGATCTAACATCAGCGGCACATATCTCCTCATTCATTTTCATAAATGCTCCTTGCGCACGAGTCCTTTTAAATATCATTTACAATACAACAAAGAGCTATAATTTTACGACCTGAAAGCATGACTTGTAAATTTTGGACTTGATAGTCCAAAATTATTATAACAGGATTTCTTTTGATTTTTATAACTAGTAACTTGAGTTTAAATAATGAGTCAATCTTTAATCAACAAATACAATATCCCCGGCCCACGCTACACCAGTTACCCAACGGTGCCGTATTGGGAAGAGGGTTCTTTTTCTTCTCAAAAATGGATCAAATCTTTTAAAAAAAGTTTTGAAGAAAGTAATGATTCGGGCGGCGTTAGCTTGTATATCCATCTGCCTTTTTGCGAAAGCCTATGCACGTTTTGCGCCTGTCACAAACGTATTACCAAAAGGCACGACGTGGAAAGCCCTTATATAGACACGCTTTTGAAGGAGTGGGATCTTTATTTACAGTTACTGGACCGTAAGCCTAAAATAAAAGAGTTGCATTTGGGTGGCGGTACACCTACTTTTTTTAGTCCGCAAAATCTGCAACGGCTTTTAAAGACACTGTTTACTTCGGCCGAAATAGATGCCACACCCGAATTTAGTTTTGAAGGACATCCGAACAACACCACAACCGAACATTTGCAAACACTATACAACTCGGGGTTTAGGCGGTGTAGTTTTGGTGTACAAGATTACGATGCACAAGTGCAGAAAGCCATTCATAGGGTGCAGCCTTTTGAAAATGTACAGGCAGTAACGCAGGCCGCAAGAGCCATGGGCTACGAAAGCATCAGCCACGATTTGGTATTTGGATTGCCGCACCAAACATGGAATACCATGCGCCACACCATAGAAAAAACCATTTCGCTACAACCCGATAGGTTGGCTTTTTATTCATACGCACATGTGCCATGGGTGAAAGGTGTGGGGCAACGCGGCTTTCATGAAAGCGACTTGCCATCGCCCGAACTAAAAAGAGCCCTGTACGAAAACGGAAAAAATTTATTGGAACAATTAGGCTATGTAGAAATAGGAATGGACCATTTTGCATTACCTGTCGACAGTTTATACAAAGCGATGGAACAAAAAACCATTCATCGAAATTTTATGGGTTATTCTTCATCGGCTACTCAATTGATGATTGGTTTAGGTATGTCCGCAATAAGCGATAGCTGGTATGCTTTCGCACAAAACGATAAATCGGTAGAGGATTACACCCGGCGCGTGAATGAAGGAATGCTGCCTGTGTTTAGAGGTCATGTTTTAAACGAAGAAGATTTGATTGTGCGCAAGCATATTTTAAACTTGATGTGTCATTTGCAAACCTCATGGGAGGCTGCCACAATGCAATTAGAAGAAATGCCAACCGTTATAGAACGCCTGCAAGAGATGGAGCAAGATGGTTTGTTGTTGTTTCAGGAAAACGGTTTGATAGTTACGAAAAAAGGACGCACATTTGTGCGAAATATTGCCATGGCTTTTGATTTGAGGCTGTTGCGCAACCAACCGCAAACCCGTGTTTTTTCAATGACGGTATAAGTAAAAAATGATAATAGAAGTACCCATAAATAAGTCAAAAGCTATAAAGCGGTTTGTGCTGTTTATATTGCTCTTATTGTTGTTTGTACTCATGTCCACACAGCCCCATTTTTTTGTAAAAAGTGGCGAACTAGGATTTGTGAAAGCGGTAGGGTATATAGGCACATTTGTAAGTATCGTTCTTGTGGCTTTTGTGGCACAAAAAGTGTTTAACAAAAAACCCGGATTGATCATAGACAACGAGGGAGTCGTGGACAATTCACTGGGCGTGATGTTTTCAAAAGTGCGCTGGGCCGATGTTACAGAGATGAAGCATTTGGAGAGCAATGGCCAGCATTTTATTGCACTTGTGATAAAAAATTCGCAACAATACATTGCCGCAGAACCCAACCCTATTAAAAGAAAAATGCTGGAACTAAATTATAGCACCATCAAAACACCGGTGAACATTGCCGCCGGCAGATTGAAGATGGATTTTGAAGAATTGTATGCCAGAATGGATAGCGAATGGAAAAAGAACAATTGCTTTTGAAAAAAGATGAAAAAGGACGAGGACGATGAAGTGTGCGACGAAAATGCGATGATAGCAGCACCTCAGGCGGGTATATAAAAAATATTGCAAGACTATGTACAGGTACGAATTGAGTAAACTATTGTTTGAAAGAGCGCAAAAAAGCATTCCGGGTGGGGTGAACTCGCCGGTGCGTGCATTTAAAAGCGTGGGTGGCACACCCTTATTTATAAAAAAAGCGAAAGGCGCATATTTGTATGATGCCGACGGAAATGAGTATATAGATTACATTGCCTCTTGGGGGCCGATGATACTGGGCCATGCCTACGAACCGGTGGTGAAGGCCATTTGCGAACGTGCCTCACTTTCTACCTCGTTTGGAGCACCTACCGAGTTGGAAATAGAAATGGCCGAACTGATAAAAAGTATGGTGCCTAATGTAGATTTGATACGGATGGTGAGCAGCGGAACCGAAGCCTGTATGAGCGCGTTGCGCGTTGCGCGCGGCTACACCGGACGAAATAAATTTATAAAATTTGAAGGGTGTTATCACGGTCATGCCGATGCGTTTTTGGTAAAAGCGGGAAGCGGGGTAGCTACTTTTAACATACAAACCGTACCCGGCGTAACGGCCGCTACAGCCAATGATACATTAACCTGTGCCTACAACAACCTGCCTGCAGTACAGCAATTGGTGGCCGAAAATAAAAACGAAATAGCGGCCATAATAGTAGAGCCCGTTGCCGGAAACATGGGCTGTATATTACCACAGACGGGCTTTTTAGAAGGTTTGCGTGCTATTTGCAATGCTGAAAATATAGTGTTGATTTTTGATGAAGTGATGACGGGTTTTAGATTGGCGCTGGGTGGTGCACAAGAAAAATTGGGCATAGATGCTGACCTAGTAACTTACGGAAAAGTAATAGGTGCCGGTATGCCCGTAGGTGCTTTTGGCGGAAAAAAACATATCATGGAAGTGGTGGCTCCCCTAGGGGGCGTATATCAGGCGGGCACGCTTAGCGGAAATCCCATCGCCATGATTGCAGGATATACTTTACTAAGCGAATTAAAAAGAAACCCATCCCTGCTTACAGAGTTGGATGCTAAAACGGCATACTTAAAAGATAGGCTGGAAGAAGTGTTGAGCCTATCGAGCATAGCGTATCAACTCAACCATTTGGGAAGTATGATTAGTGTGCATTTTGGCAATAAGCCTGTTACGGATTTTGCTAGTGCTGCCGCTTGCAATATTGAAAGATTTAAAAATCTCTTTCATGCAATGCTGCAGCGCGGTGTGTATTTGCCGCCTTCAGCTTACGAAAGTTGGTTTTTAAACAATGCGCTGAGTTACGAAGATTTGGATAAAACCGTGGCGGCTGTAAAAGAAAGTTTGCAAAAAGGATTGTAGTAGATTACTGCGTATTATTATTGCACTTCTTATTTTGAAGTTGTTTAAACTTATTTGACAAAGAGAAGTTCCAAGAGTTAAGGATTTTTGTTTTGGAAATAAAAACGAACATTTCCGGGAAGAAATACCGAGTTGGCAAACGGTCTATTATTACTTTCATA
>MPNW01001045.1:33244-46603 GCA_011800805.1 Hirudo medicinalis
TTTTCCAAATGCCGATCCGGGTTTTTATAGTGAAGAAGTAAAACAATTATGCGAGCAAAATAAGATATAACTTAATGTAAAAACCAATAAGAGAAACCGTAAACAAGGTACAGATGAGTATAACTACTTTGACCATGAACTTTGCAAACGAAGAACTAAAATTGAGCATGCGAATGCGTAGCTTGATGCCTTCAAAGCCTTACTGGTTGGATATGAAACAAAAATATTTACCTGGATGGGGCTGCATTGGCTCGCTTTTATCACTCGATTCTCTAAAAAATTAAAAGTTTAAACAACTTCGTATACAAAATTTGCGAAATATAAATTTTGATACACGATTCAAGTAAATAGCAACAAGCATTTATTGGGTATTGGTAGAATACTGTATTTTTTGGCAACGCAAGATTAAAAAAATTCCAACTTTTGCTGGAGTTCGGGGTGAAGGTAAAAAATTATCGCACACCGTGCATTTTTTTATTGATGATGCGTGTGAATAATAAGGAAATGATGGCCACCACTATTGAAGTACCGGTAAGCAGCCAGAAAAAATAGCTCATGCCCTTTTCATTGGCAATTTTATCTACGTTTTCGCCAAACTTGGCAGCTCCTTTCATTCCTATTGCCACGGCCAAATACCAAATACCATACATTACAGCAATCATACGTGGCGGGACTAATTTGCTTACATACGATAAGCCAACAGGCGATATACACAACTCGCCCATGGTGTGAAACAGGTACACCAATATCAGCCATATCATACTGGCCGAGGCTGTTTTCGCCCCCGGCGCAATAGAACCGGCACCTAATGCCACACAAGCCATCCCTAGTGCTAAGAGTCCCATACCCAATGCATATTTTACATTGGCCGATGGGTTGTATTTGCTGGTCCACCATTTAGAAAATAAAGGAGCCAGACTGATGATAATTAATGAATTAAGTGTAGAAAACCAAGAGGCGGGTACTTCTAATGTTTTTTCAGCAATCTGATTATACAGCATCCAAAAGGCAATTCCCCAAATGATAACAAAGCTGGCACTTAGGATGATGTTGGCTGCGGCATACGTTTTAAAGGTTTGTTTAAACAATTTCAATAGTACCCAAGTAATAATACCCAATGGCACAACGGTTATAAGCACATTTACAATTTTAAAAATAGCACCCGCACTTCCTTCCAGCATACGGTTGGTATAATCTCTGGCAAATATGGTAAGCGTACCCGGCGACTGCTCAAAAATAGCCCAAAAGAAAATGGTAAGAAAGGCAAAAAATGAAACGGCAATCATTTTATCCCGTGTGATGCGTGAGTATCGGGACAGCCTGTATAGGAGCAATGATACAAACAAGGTTAGGGCCAACAAAATGGTAAAATTATTACCAGACAATCCCAATAAATTAAAATTGAAAATATCAATTGCCCCATTCGAGATGATTTTGGCCGGCTCGAACACCACCCATGCCAATCCCAGCACTACCATTATCCCAATGAGTACCAACTGTCCTGCCGAGAAATGATTCAACTGTTCACCACCAGCCTCAGTCTCACTGTTGTTCATCAGCACCGTCGCTTTTTTCACGGGCTTTAAGCCAATATTACCAAAAATATTTTTCGATAGCCAAAATTGGATCAGTCCAAACAGCATAAACACACCCGCCAAGCCAAAGCCCCAACTCCAGCCTACTTTTTCGCCTAAATATCCGCATAATAAAATACCAAAAAAAGCACCCGAGTTCACGCCCATATAGAATATGGTATAGGCACCATCTTTTTTATCGGGATGGTTTTTGTACATCTCCGAAATAATAGAAGTCATGTTGGGTTTGAAAAATCCATTTCCAAATACCAACAATGTTAGCCCTAAATAAATAGAAAAATGCGTTTCTATGGCCATAGCAGTATGACCCATCGTCATGAGCAATGCACCTACTGCCACTGCCAGCCGGTAGCCAATTTTTTTGTCTCCAAAATAGCCCCCCAGCATGGTAGATAAATATACAAGACCCACATAAGACCCAAACAATGCCATAGCTTGCTCTCTATTCCAGCTCCATCCTCCGTCCATCAATGAAGCGGTTAAAAACATCACCAACAAGGCTCGCATTCCATAAAAGGAAAAGCGCTCCCACATCTCCGTAAAAAATAATACAAATAAGCCCGCTGGGTGTCCTAAAACACGGCTTTTAAAAAAATCATTTTCAGTTACAGACATACGAATTTATTTTTTTATGAAAAGAACGGTAAATATAGGAATTTACCCATAAGTACAAGGCAGGATACAAAATGTCCTGATTTCAAACAAAAATTACCACCCACTTAACGCCTCCTTCGTGAGAGTTTTATTAACTTCACCGGTTATAAATTAGAGTAATTAAAAATGAAAATACTAATACTGGGCGGAGGTGGTAGAGAACATGCTTTGGCATGGAATATACAGCAGCGTGGCCGCAATGCGCATCAACTGTATATCGCGCCAGGAAATCCGGGTACTGCACTATGCGGTACTAATGTGGCCATCGCAGTTACCGACTTTGGGGCTATTGCCGCATTTTGCCTAGATCAACATATAGAAATGGTAATAGCCGGCCCCGAAGAACCTTTGGTAAAAGGCGCGTGGGATTATTTTCAGAAAGAAGAACTGAAACATATTTACTTTATTGGCCCTTCGCAGTTTGGTGCGCAGCTTGAAGGGAGCAAAGCATTTGCCAAAGCCTTTATGAAACGGCATGGCATCCCTACTGCCGGCTACCTCGAGTTTTCGGCCGATCAGTTTGAAGAAGGAGTAAATTACTTAAAACAACACCCATTGCCCATTGTGCTAAAAGCGGATGGTTTAGCCGCAGGAAAGGGCGTGGTGATTTGCCAATCGCACGACGAAGCGATTGTAGAATTTGAGGCAATGCTGATGCGGGCGAAATTTGGCGAAGCCGGAAAAAAAATAGTGGTAGAGCAGTTTTTAGACGGCATAGAGATGAGTGTTTTCATACTTACCGATGGCAAAGAATATGTGCTATTGCCCGAAGCCAAAGACTACAAACGTATTGGTGAAAAAGACACCGGGTTGAACACTGGAGGTATGGGAGCCGTAAGCCCGGTGCCCTTTGCTACCAAGGACTTTATGCAAAAGGTAACCCAGCAAATTATTATTCCTACTGTAAACGGATTGCATCAAGAAGGCATTCATTACACCGGCTTTGTATTTATAGGCTTAATAAAAGTAAATGATGAACCCTATGTAATAGAATACAACTGCCGCATGGGCGACCCCGAAACCGAAGTAGTAATGCCTCGGCTCAAAAACGACTTGGCTGCACTATGTCTGGCCGCAGCACAAAACAAGTTAAATCAAATAAATATTGAAACTGACCCCAGAGCGGTTACCACAGTAGTTGCAGTAAGCGGCGGCTATCCCGAAAGTTTTGAAAAAGGGTTTGCCATTACACTGCCCGACATATTAGACAGTACGCTCATCTTTCATGCGGGGACCAAAATACAAGATGAAAAATTGGTAACCAACGGAGGCCGGGTACTTTGCGCCACATCTTATGGGGGCAGTATTGCCGATGCCGTATCTCAATCTAAGAAAACCTTGACGGCCGTTTATTTTGATAATATATACTACCGAAAAGATATTGGCTACGAATTTGAATAGTGTGGCTCTGTTATCATCATCTACACAATTCAAAGAGCAAGGTGCTAACGCTGCAATGTGTCTCAAATAAGATTTCTATTCGGCCGGCATTAGTGTAAATATTTTTTAGAAAACTATAATCCAAAAATATTTTTTAGTTTTCCGTAGCCGTTGCGGCTTATGTTTATTTTTGCACCGTTTTTAAGCACCGCAACATGGCCGTCTTTTTCGTAGGGATCTATCCGGGTAATCTCCTGAATGTTTACAATAAATGAGCGGTGGCTGCGTATAAAGAGGTCGGCAGGTAGAAACGACTCGAAGAAAGCCATCGTTTTGTTTTTTAAATAATAACCCTCCTTTGTAAATATTTTTACAAAATCGTCAGCGGCTTCTATATACAACACTTCTTGCACAGGGATGATTTTTATTTTACTGCCGTTTTTCACTACGATGCGGTTGTTGCTGCCGGGAAGTAGGGTGTCGTTGAGCAGTTCTTTTGTGTTTTGTGTGGCGGCCACGCGGTTTTGAGTTGTAAACTTGGCGATGGCTTTGTCGAAACGCTCTTGACTAAAGGGCTTTAACAAATAATCGATGGCGTGTGCTTCAAAGGCTTTGATCGCATACTCGTCAAAGGCAGTAGCAAAGATTACCGAAGGCGGATTGTCTACCAGTTCCAACATTTCGAAGCCGTTTATTTTTGGCATTTGAATGTCCAGCAATATTAGGTCGGGTTGGTATTCTTGAATGGCTTTCATCCCTTCAAACCCGTCGCTACATTCGGCTACCACTTCTAACATCGGATGTTTTTTTAGGTACTCTTTTACTATGCTTCGAGCTAAGAATTCATCGTCTATTAATATCACTTTGTTCATTTCGGCTGCGGAATTTTTACAGTTGTTTCGAAAGTATTATTACAATAATCAGTACACAGCAGATCGCTTCTTCCGAACAGCAAATATAACCTCCTTTGGATGGACGATAGTCCAAACCCTGTTCCTTTTTGGGGGATGGAAGTTTCGGAGTCGAAGGGGTTTTTTACACTAATTGCCAAGTACGCGTTCTCGATTTTACATTCGATAGTGATTAAGGTTTGTCCGGTGGTATCGTACAATCCAAATTTGATCGCATTTTCTACAATAGGTTGTAGTAATAGCGTGGGTAATATTGCCTGTGCGCACGCATCTTCAATGTTTATGTGTGTTTGTAGCCGGTTTCCAAATCTCACTTTTTCAATTTCTAAATATAAATTGAGATAACTCATTTCTTCTTCCAGCGTCATCATTTGAGATTCTTCTTTTTTTATAGTGCCGCGCAGAAAATCAGAGAGTTGTTGCACCATTTTTCGTGCCTGTTCCGGGTCTATCCCAATCAAAGCATTGATCGAGTTCAGGCTATTGAACAAAAAATGAGGTTGAAATTGTTGACGTAGTTTAAATAATTCCGCCTCGCGTGAGAGGGTTTCCACATCGGCTTTTCTTTGCGCTTCCTTTTGCCGCTCTTGTCGGTTGTACCACAAGATGGATGCAACGGTAGCGATGATGAGTACCAAAAAAACAAACACAAAACGAATCAATAGAGAGTTGTGCAAAAATGCTAAATAGGCATCTCGTCCGTCAAAAATAATTTTTAAAAAACTATTGGTAATTAGCAGCCACATTAATGAAAGCACTAATGAAGAAGCCATCACGCCTACAAACTGATAAGAAGTAGGGAGGTAGTATTTGATGGTGTTGAGCACAAGCAGGGTACCCAGTAGTAAAAATGAAGTACTGAGCAGGCTATCCCCAATCACTATTGTTAAAGGGAAATTGAGCCGGTTTAAAAGGTATGCTTGTGCACTCGCTATCACAATCCAGCCCGCGATCAATGAGCCTATAAAACGCTTTTCTGACAAGGGCGAAGGCATATTATTTTAAATGCTAAACAAGAAACCGGCTGCTACTCGAAGCTGTTTCCTTCGGCTTTTATGTATTCGTATTTTTTTAAAAACTTTTAATATCAATACCACCACACATAACGGTACCCTTTATCAGCAATGTTTTGCTAGTGTCGGCTAAGTTATGTACCACGCGTTTGTCTTTCACCTCACCCATGATGGCTACGGCTTCTGAAACTACGTTCCAATGAGCAGGCACCAGCAAAGTAGCACCGCCAAACAATGTGCTTACTTCCAGCACAGCAGTACCGTTTATATCGGCTTGGGTAAGATCTATTTTGCTACCGCCGAAAATATTGGTCATATCGCCACCTTTAAAATTTTTCGAAAAAATCTTTTTTTTAGAGCCGCCAAAAATAGAGGTGCTTTCTACAAAATCTTGACCAGAAGCGGCTCCTGTACAGGGTTCTTTGCCCACTCCATCAAAATGAAAACAATTTTTAGAGTTTTTGGGTCGGAATATAAAAAACAATCCAGAGCCTATTAGTATGATGGGGAGAATGAAGCGTCGCAGTTCACCAAATACAAAAAATTCATTGATCAAAAAGATAGATCCAATCAGGATGAGAATCATCCAGCGGGCGCCTTCAAATTTTTTTCGGATGCCTATAAAAATTCCCAACCCTATCAAAAACATTTGCCAGGAAAATAAGAAGTCGGGAAGACGAATGCCGATTCGTTTTAGTAAATACACCACACCAATGATTAGTAAAAAACTGCCGATCCAAATATGGCTTTGAGATGACCGGGGTCGAAAATCGTTAGAGGCTGGCTGTGGATACCCTCCTTGTGCACCGGTGTTCATTTCGGATTGATGGGGATTGTATTCGCTCATTATCTTTAATTTTGAGTAAAAGTACTAAGCCCACGTTTGTAAAGCAAAATGATTATTTTATATAAACGTGATATATCGGTAAACGGTGGGATTGGGTCGGTAAAGTTGTGCACAACTGTGTTTATAAAGAGCACCAACCTTATGGTAATGGAATCGTATTATTCGTACAGATGCTAGCAGTTATGTAATCAGTTCAAACGCATTACCATCAAACAAACCTTTATCGCTTATTTTAAGTTCGGGGATGACTAATAGTGCCATGAACGACAAGGTCATAAAAGGTGCGCTGAGGCAACTTCCCATTTGTTTTGCAAAGGTATCTATGGCGGTATATTGGTGCGCAATTGTATAGCCGTCGTCATTGCTCATAAGTCCGCCAATGGGCAGAGGCAATGCCATTTCTTGGTAGCGATCTGACAAAGGATCGAAGTCTACTGCGCTGATGCCGCCTTGATGCCGTATAATCAGGTTCACTGCCTGGCAAATGCTTTCATCGTTTACACCTACGGCTACTATGTTGTGGCTGTCGTGCGCTACGGACGAAGCAAGTGCGCCTGCCTTTATGCCAAAATTTTTAATAAAAGCAGTAGCTACCGGAGCCTCTGTATATCTGTTTACAACAGCTATTTTCAAAATATCATTTTCGATATCGCTTACAAAGTATCCGTTTTTTATTTTGGGAACGGCCCATATTTTATGAGTAATAAGTTGTCCGTCCAATGCTTCTATTACTGGTATTTGGGCTTGGTTGGTTGCAGGTGTGGCAAAGTCTTTTGGAAATTTAGGGGCACAATTAAACCGGTTGATGATTTCGGTCTTTTGGGTTTGGATCAATGACGTACCGTTTTCGGCCACCTGATTCCCGTTGATAAATGTTTGCTGTACTTTAAAGTTTTGAAGGTCTTCTACAATAATAAAATCTGCGGCATCTCCGCATTGCAATAGACCTACATCTAACTGATAGTGCGTTACCGGATTGATGCATGCAGCTTGCAGAATGTGGAAAATATTTACACCTTTTGCTGCGGCTCTTGCACATAGTACATTGATGTGGCCGGAGGCAAGGCTGTCGGGATGTTTGTCATCGCTACAAAACATGATGTGGTTGGGATAATCGTTTAACAAACCAATCAGTGCTTCAAAATTTTTGGCAGCACTGCCTTCCCGAATGAGTATTTTCATCCCCAGTTGCAGTTTATCCAAAGCTTCATCGGCCATAAAACATTCGTGGTCGGTGCCAATTCCGGCATCGATGTAATTTTTTGCGGCCTCGCCTCTAAGCCCCGGTGCATGCCCATCTACGGGTTTGTCCTTATCAAGAGCAGCTTGTATTTTTTGCATTACTTCGGGATGGCGGTGCAGCACGCCCGGGAAATTCATCATTTCACTGAGGTACTTAATTTCATTCTTTGCCAACAATGTTTTTACTTCTTCTATACCTATCATTGCGCCTGCAGTTTCAAACGGCGTGGCGGGCACACAACTGGGTGCGCCAAAATAAAATTTAAAAGGAGTGGTTTTTCCGTTAGCTATCATATACTGCACGCCGGACATACCGCAAACATTGGCTATTTCGTGTGGGTCGCTTACGGTGGCCACAGTACCGTGCACTACTGCCATTTTTGCAAATTCGGAGGGTACCAACATGCTGCTTTCTATGTGCACATGACTGTCTATAAAACCGGGAATGATGAACCCGTTTCGGTTATCGGCATTGCCCTGTTTTTCTATTGTTGCAATCTTTCCGTTGGCAATAGTTAGCTCGGCCAAAAAAATTGTTTTGTTTTTTATATCCACATAATTTCCTTTTATCGTAAGCACTTTGGTGTATTTTTTATGTGATAAAATTGAATAGAATTGCAGATGATGCCGCGCAAAGGAAGATATTACCTTTTTTTGAAGAGTTATGCTACTTTTTTTATTAACAGCCTACTGCTATTGGCAGCCAGTACTACATCGCTAAACGCCATGATGAGTGCGCCAAACTGAGGCGTAAGGAACCCTAAAGCGGCTACGGGTATGGCTATAATGTTGTATGAAAATGCCCACAGCAAGTTCTCCTTTATGGTTTTGTAGGTATGTTTTCCTAAGCCCAATGCCATGGGCAGTTTGGTCAGTCCGTGATTCATCAACACTACCTGTGCCGTTTGCATGGCTATTTGCGAAGCGTCGCTCATGCTAATACCGATGGTGGCTTTGGATAGTGCCGGTGCGTCGTTGATGCCATCGCCTACCATAGCGGTGGGGCTTTCGGCATTTTTTTGTGCAATGATTTGTAATTTTTCTTCGGGCGATTTTTCGAAGATGACTTCGTCAATATCTAAAGTTTTTCCTATTTGTTCGACTTTTATTTTTTTGTCGCCACTCAGCAGTATGGTTTTTATATTTTTGGTTTTGAAATAGTGTACTACTTGTTTGGCTTCGGATCTTAATTCGTCGGCTACATCAATATATCCTACTAATTGATTGTTTTGAAGCAGGTAAATATTGTGTGTATCATCGGCAGTAAGATGGGCGACAATTTTGTAAGCACCGGCACGATATTCGTTTCCTTCTTTATCAACGGCCTTCATTCCTTCACCTTTTATCTCTTCTATTTTCTGCCATCTGATTTCGTTTTTACTTTTCCATTCGGTGGCAAATGTTTTGGCAATGGGATGGTTGGAATATTTTTCCAACGAGTAAAGAATGGTTTTAAATAAAGCATCCTCTATTTGATTGTTGATGATGTGATAATTTGTAATGGAAAACTTTCCGGTGGTAAGGGTTCCGGTTTTGTCGAACACTACTTGTTGGATGGTTTTAAAATTTTCGAGGCTGGCAGCGTTTCTAAACAAAATGCCATTGCGCGCACCACGACCTAATCCTACTGCAATGGCCGCAGGAGTAGCCAGTCCCATGGCACAAGGGCAGGCTATTACAAGTACGGCTATCGCCCGCATGAGCGAAGGCGTAAATTCTTTTAATATAACCCAGTTGGCAACAAGTGTAACCAACGCAATGCCCAAAACGATGGGGATGAAAACGGCACTGATTTTATCGGCCATTTGCTGAACGGGTGGTTTTTCGCCTTGCGCTTCTTTCACCATGTTGATGATGCCCGACAGTACCGTGTTATTGCCTACGGCTGTTACTTGGGCTTTTACGGTGCCATCGGTAATGATGCTGCCACCGATGAGCGCATCCTTGGGATGCTTGCTTACAGGAATGCTTTCCCCCGTAATGATGGCTTCGTTTACGTTTACGTCGCCCCAAAGTATTTTACAGTCGGCCGGTACTTGTTCTCCGTTTTTGATTAAAATCAAATCACCAACGCGCAGAGAAGTGCTTTCTACCGGAAACACATTTTCGTGGTACCCTTTGTCGTAAGTAATCATGCTGGCCATTACTACTTGTGTTTCAGCTAATTTTTTAAGTTGTGCTTGTGTGGTATTGATGGCTTTTTCTTCTATAAAATTTCCAAGAAAGACTAAGGTAATGACCGTGGCGGCGGTTTCATAAAAAATATGATCATCCAGTTCGGAAAGTGTACCATACACGCTGTAAACGAACGCTGCGGTAGCACCAATGGCAATGAGTACGTTCATATTAGGCATGCCATTTTTTATACTTTTCCAGGCACTGATACCAAAGAACGACATGCCTACGATGTACACAGGAAGGCACAGTGCCAGTTGCACATAAGGCTGCATGGGCCAGCTGTGGTGCATAGCGGGTATCATGTGCATCATCAATATCAATGTAAAAGGAAAGCAAAACCAAAAACGTTGTGTATTGTTTTTTAAGAATGTACCTTTTTCGGCAGATATATGGGTGTGTGCATGATGATGTGTGGTTAAAACGGCATAGCCCAGTTCTGAAAGACCTTTCGATATTTTTTCAGAAGTGGAGGCAGTGCCTTTTTCAAAACTCACATCACCTGTGGCGAAATTTATTTTTATATCGGTTGCTCCCTCTTTTCTTAGGTATTTGTTGATAGTGAGGGCGCAAGTCGCACAATCCATTCCTTCTACTTTCCAATTTATTTTTTCTTTCGATGCCATAAGCAATATTTTAAGCGGCAAAATTATGGTATGATGTGGGGTGATACACACAAAAGAAGATATAATTATTAAAACGTGGTTGCATAAAGCAAAAAACTTCGATACTGTATCGAAGTTTTTTTGTGCTTTGGCGTGATGTATCGTTATTCTAATTCTATTTTTTCTGAAATGGGGTGATAGCCTTTGTACGTGGTACCCAGCAGATGAGCAATGGTTTGTGCAAACTGTCGGGTGTGGTATTGTGCCGGGGTTTTTACTTCGCCTTTGGCATACAAGCCCGGAGCTACTATCGTAAACCACGATTCATCGGATCCTTTTATACCGCTCCCGTGGCCGGTCCATTCCGCTTTTACACTGTCGCCGCGGCCGTGGTCGGTGGTAATGAATAGCGCAGTTTTGTTTTTGTACATAGGGCTTGATTGCAGGTAATTCCATAATTCGTTCACCCATTGGTCAAACTGGTGGGCGGCATCTAAGTAGCTGCGATACTTGCCGGCATGTGCCCATTCGTCGGTTTCGCCATAGCCAATGTACAGTACTTTGGGCTGGTGCGTTTTTAAATATTCCGCAGCGGCATAATGGGTAAATACATCCAAGCATTCGGCCTCTTTCCAAGGCTTGTAAGAATCCACAAGCATTTGGTTGATGATTTTTTGTTGGGGGGTAAGTTTTCCGCCAACGGTGTCAAATGCGTTGTACACGGGCAGGCCGCTTCGTTGCTGGTTCAGGATGCGGTCGAAGGCATTCCATGCGCCAAATGCGGCTATTTTGTTTTTGAATCCGGGCTGCTGGTTTAAAAATTCTAACAAGGTAACGTGTGGATTGGGTGGGTAACTATTGCTGTTGATTTGTGCATCGGCAAATCCCGTAAACAGCTCGCTATAGCCGGGGTAGCTGAACCAGTGGGGGTTGGCTACGTTTACGTTGTTTTCAAAATTTCTGTTTCCGTAAAGGCTGCCAATATCGACGAACTTTTTCCAGAAAAAGGGGAATATTTTTTCTCTGCTTTTGAGTGGATCGATATGGCCGTATTGTTCGTAAATGTAGCTACTGTCGCCTTCGTTGAAGCGTCGATTGTTGGCGATGGCGGTATCTATGCCTTTAAACAGTTCTTGCCAGCGAAGCCCATCAGTAGTGATGATGATGGCATTTTGAACTTGAGTGTGGGCAGATTTACCTAAGTAAAGTAGGGGGAAGATAAAAATAATAATCTTTTTCATCTGTTTATTTTTTATTGTTTTTAACGGTCAGATGGAACGGTCTAAATAATTATCCTTTTATGTATGAAGCATTTTTATGGCTATTTCATAAATATGGAGGATATTATTGTTTTGTATAAAAACTCTATGAGTTGGACACAAATATAATTGATGTGGGTAGATTCCATATTGTATTAACAAGAAGATAATATAGCGTGAGGTGTTAGGAAAAGTACCCGGCTAACCTGTAGAGGAAACCCCCTTATCCATTACGCTATAATAAACCTTTGTATTTTACCCTTTCCCTCGCAATTATCTTTACCCCACCGGTATTCTGAAATTGCTTTAGGGTAACCACTTAAATAGTTACGGCACCAACCATATATCGTTTGAGGGGGCAGTTGCAAAAAATCACCGATGGTCGTTTTCATACTGGAAATATGAAGATTATATTCGTTGCTATAATATTTGGTAGCGCCTTTTTCTTTGAAGCACCTATGGATGAATCGAAGATAAATTTTCTTCAGAGAAAAAGCATGAGTCAAAATATCTATCTCACTGTTATAACCATCCAGCACAACCTCTTTGCCTGCCAGAACTTTCGGTATCCGGCCGGATTTTTCAACTAATTCAATCACACAGACTGAAGGGTTGTTCTCAATATGGTTTACTCCAAAACCTACCAGATACTCTTCTGGTACAAAGATTTTAAAACTCTCTTCTGCTAAATTCAATTCACGAAGACAGGGCATAGTATAAACGCGATTTCCAAATGTCCATTTTTCCAATTCCAAATGTCCATTTTTTCGCGAAAATTGCTTACGAAAGCTCATCAAAATGATCTTGTGTATAACCGCCGTAGTGGCCTTGGTCTGAGCCAACGTAGGGCGGGTCAACATAAAAGAACGTATTGGGCGTATCCATGCGGCTGATAAGGTAGCAGGCATCTATGTTTTCTAGTTGCACCAAATCGAGCCTATGGCTAAGGTGTTCGCTAAAAGACAGCTTCTTATTATAATTCAAAAGCGATTCCTTTGTATGCGGTTGAGAGGCTCGCCAACTTCCTATTCTGTTGCTAAAGCCCTGTATGGTGCCCACCCAAAACGCCCATGCCTTCACCACCGGGCCAAACAGGTACGGATTATCGTAAACAACCATAGCCTGCTTATACGCATCCCTGCTGTAAGGTGTGCTTTTAATGGCTTTTGAAAGGGCTTTGAAATTGGTTTTAAGCTGCTCGTAAAAATTAATAACCATCCCGTTTTTATCGTTCAGTATTTCCGTCTTGGCCGGCTCTTTTGCCCAAAACACGGCGCACCCCCCGGCAAACGGTTCTACATACACATCATGTGCCGGTATCAGTGGTAAAATATCATCTAACATTTTTTGTTTGCCTCCGTAATAACTTATCGGCGTTTTCATTTTTGGTTTTACCTTCATTGTATATATTTGTTTTCTACCACAATAAAAAAAGGTGCGAACACACCGCAAGGCATTGCCTCTGTTCTTGGTGTGTTCGCACCTTAATCTTTGCCCGATGTGGTAGTTGGGCTTTGAAGTTCAGGGGCTATTTTATAGCCCTTCCTATCACATACCCTCCGGCCGCAAACAGGGCGGGCTTAATCCACCGGTTCCAAGCAGTAGGCTTTTGTTGTACTACCATGCTTGTAATAGCCGTGTTGTTTATGTACGGGTTGTTGTTAACGGCCTGTATCAC
>MPNW01001046.1:8048-13048 GCA_011800805.1 Hirudo medicinalis
GTGAGTGAGTGAGTGAGTGAGTGAGTGAGTGAGTGAGTGAGTGAGCGAGCGAGAGAGAGTGAGTGAGTGAGTGAGTGAGTGAGTGAGTGAGTGAGTGAGTGAGTGAGTGAGTGAGTGAGTGAGTGAGTGAGTGAGCGAGCTCAGTTAGGAAGACAGAAAGACATCCATACGGATGATGGATCATGGATTGGAACGTCGTATAAATGAAGGACGAATCTCGCCAGATTAATGAAACGAACTTTTAGGTGGATTCGAGGGAAAGATGGATGAGTGAATGGATGGACGGATGGGTAGTTGAATGAGTGGATGAATAGATGGTTGAATGAGTGGATGGACGGATGGATGGTTTAATGAGTGGGTGGATGGATGGACAGTTGGATGGACGGATGAATGGATGGATGGAAAACAGATATGGTACGACTGGATTCCACCAGCGGTCTTTAAAGGAGAGACGAGTCAATGGAAGAATGAGGGAAGTTATTGTACATTTCAGGTAGAACTTGAAATCTCGATTGATGGCGGATGATGTCGTGTTTCTGACGATTACTTTCCAGGAAGGCATCGATCTTTCCAAGCAATTGCACAAACGCACATCAATCCAGGCTTCGTTTGCGACACACCTGGACACAAGGAATCACGCGATGTTCTTCAGCGTTACGTCACGTCATCACCTCCGTAATCATAATCATAATCACCATTTAATATCACCTCCATGTTAAAATATCTCATATTCCACGTAAATCCAAATTAATTCCGCTCGCTAAAAATTCTATCGAATTATTTCCTAACCTTGGCGGAGGCAAATGTTTCACAATCAAAGGTCAAAATCTTCTGACTCAAAGGTCACCCAAGTTCACGACCCCATTCACTCGAGAAGATATGGTCGCCACTAGTGTGTTTCTTGACGACCTCTTGGCTTTGTTGTTGTTTCCGTGTTTTTTGACTCCATGACAACTCAGGCGGGATATCACTGTTCAGATATTCAACTTGATGAATGATTGATGAATGATTGATGAATGATTGAGGCTGTTGTTGTTGTTCAGTCATCGATGAATGATTGGAGATGGATGGATTGATGGATGGATTGGTGGATGGATTGGCGAATGGATGGAAGAAGGCGTCACTAGAGAGAGGATTAAACTTTGGATCTTTTGATTAAAAATTGCCATCGTTCAGCTGGATTCGACTTTCTCAATGCAGGATTTCCTGAAGGTCGTGAATTATCCAACTGTGAATCCATGCATATCGTGAATGATGAGACGAATTCGTTACAAAGACAAACAGTGGCACAAAATTGCATTTTGCTAAAACTTGCACTCGAACAACACGACGTGGAAGGTTAGAGAAACAAAAAATCGATTCACTTTCGGACATAAATCAGGACACGGTGTTGAAACACACGCCATCAACTGACCAAGCCAGGGTCACACGAGCAGGGCAGAAAAGGAGGCAGATGGACAGAAGGAGGAAGGGAGGGAGGGATGGAAGGGGACACAGAAATAGATAATTTTTTTAATTATTGAAATCTATCACAGTCATATGCAGCATTTACTGCTGTTGTGCCTTGCAATAAAGTCTGCACCCGACTCTTTTATGTGCTTATATGATGGCTGGAAAGTAGAGAGAGAGAGAGAATGAGGTTTTCAAAGTGAGAGACTGAGCGGCTTCAGTGAGTGGCTGATTGATTGCTTGCTTGATTGGTTGAAAAGGAGTAGAACGAATGACGGCATCACGTGCTGACCATCGTGGTTGCCCATTCGCATTATCATAACCATCATCATCGTCATTGGCACCACCATCATCATCATCAACATCGTTGAGGAAGACCTCCATAAAACAGGCTTCCACATTCCATATTTAGCTCCATCGCATCGGCCTCATTGTGTACGTTTTATTGCGCGCCAAGCTACACTCGAACAGCGCCAGATCTCCCAGCCAATCAGAGGGATCGTAAAGTTTGTACCCCGCGAACCGGACCGGAAGTTATTCTCGCAGCTTCTCGTCGTCACGTGACACTCCTTTCCATCCACTGCGCATGCTCTTTGTCTGACGTCATCGACGATCCATTTCCGGTTTGTAGCCAGGTTCCGGAGTTGTTGTGTCCGGCTGTAATCGATGTAACGAACGATTTGATTGGTTCTGACCAGCTTCGAACCGACCCAGTTTTCGCCGGGCATAAATCAGGTCAGCTGGGGGTCACTTTATACGACCTTCATAAAATCTGCTACGAACAAATTGGCTTTTCACGTCGGCAACTGCTTGCTGCGAGATAACCGACCTGATTCGGATGATTGAAGTGCAATTATCGATTGAATATCGATCGAAAATCATTGCTGAGAATTATGAGAATAATTATTCGTTCGTTCGTAATTTCAATGATAATTTCGGAGGTCGCCGAATGACAGAAGCAGACGACACGATGCGCCCGTCGGATGCAGGTCTATTTAAGCGGGCACTCGAGGTAGCTAATATACGGTAGCGAGGAGTTGCGTAAGTGATCGGCCGTAACATAATTATTTGCATTATGATGTCATAATTATCCATAATTATAATTACAACAAGACAATTTAGAAGTCGTATTTCATGTATTTGTTGCAATATTGTTGCGTTAAAAGGAGTAATCCTGAGATCAAATAAGACAATCGCCAACATTGTTTCGATTTTCCTGAACAGAAAGATGGATACTCGATGATCTAGTGAGTAGAATGACGGATGGATGGATGAATGATTGGATGGATGGATGAATGATTGAATGAATGGATGGATGAATGAATGAATGATTGAATGAATGGATGGATGGATGGATGAGTGATGCAACGATTGATTGAGCGGATGAATGGGTGGATGAGTGAGTGGGCGAGCGAATGAGTGCATGATGATGAACGAGCAAATGAAACAGGAGATTTTCAAAAAACTAACGATGGGTATCGATCATTAAGTAGGAAATTGGTTCACACGCCAAAACCGAACCACGGAGTGGAAGTGAATTATGCGAGAAGATGACGACGAAAATGATGACTGAGTTGATGATGAAGATGATGACTGAGATGATGATGAAGATGATTACTGGAGTGATGATGACGACGACGACGACGATGATGTTGACTTGCAGGTTGCACCACGTGACTTTGACGATAAAGTGAGTGAGTGATTGTTCAATTTCGTGTTTCGAGTGGATCTATTTCATGCCACACTCATGATAGATTGTTCGATGCAAGAATTTTATTGAAGTTTTTATTATTATAATTATAATTAATATGTTGTTATTATTATAATAATATGTTATTATAATTACTATCTTATTATAATTAATATCTTATTATAATTAATATCTTATTATAATTAATATCTTATTATAATAAATATGTTATTATAATTATTGCATTGTCATCGTCATCATCACGACAGCCGCAATGTTATTGTTTGTTTTGAATCCGTTTGTTTTGTCGGAAGGAAGGAAAACATTGTTGAATCAATAAAATACAAACGTCGCCCGAGATGACAACATGATGATGATAATGATGGTCATCGTTATTATTATTATTATTATTAAAATTATGGTTATTTATAAAATTATTATTTATTACTTTCATCCTGGTTGTTGAACTCGCTTTGATCATCTGCGGGCAACGTGATATCCATGATGTCTTAAAATCACCCACGACAAGATTAAAGAGAAACTATTATTGAATCTGTTGGATGCTGCCCCTAAGCCACCCAAGTGTCATACTTATGAAGCCACGATGACATTCACTCACTCACTCACTCACTCACTCACTCATCCACCCACTCACTCACTCACTCACTCACTCTACTCACTCACTCACTCACTCACTCATCTCTTCCGACTCCACCTTCGTACAAAGTTGTTTCAAGCCCTTCCTGAGACTCCCATCATCGTCAATTAACCCTGCCTTTCGTCGGCATGATTTCTCACTCTTACCTCTTCTCACGACTCCTCACCTGTTTCGAACACCTGCCGGCTGCCATCAAAAAGTTGGCAATGATGATTGTGGTAAAGTTGGCGATGACGGTGATGATAGTGATCGTGGTCATGATAGTGATCGTTAAAGGACGATGATAGTCATGATACTGATCGTGATTAGGATAATGGTGATGATAGTGATTGGGATGATGATGTTGATGATGATGGTGATGATGATGATGATGATGATGATGATGATGATGAATTATTATGAATAATTATTATAGATCGGTTGTAGTATTACTTATCACGGTCATTTGGTTAATTATTGCTTGGACAGACACCCAAGCACAGGGAACAATACTGAGTAATACTGAATGAGACGAGGTAATATACAAGCTCATCTTCAAAATATCAAAGCAGAGTGGACTGAGTGGTCTTACAAGTTTGAGGAATGTAACGATCCTTAAGAGGAGTAACATCTTAATATGGATTGATGACATTGGAGGGTGACAGTATATTGATTGATTGGTCGATTGGTTGGTTGATTGATTGATTGATTGAATTGTGGATATATTCTTCCACTGCTTGGTCGTCTGATTGTCTCTGAGTATTTCTGTGTATTTCTGCTTAGTGCTGAGCTTTTGAGGTGTTACGGTTTGCTTTGATTTGTATCGGCTTGATCATCATCATCATCATCACGGTCTTCGTCGTCATCATCATCATCCTCATTTCCTATTAGTCATTCAATCATAACAAAGTTCACTAGCACCAGGAACTAATTAAACTCGAGATCATATAGCGGATATCAATCTCATTACGACCTCAGCAACCGTGTCAAAGGTCAACGGCGCCAGTGAACCGTGACGGAAATAGGGAGATTGATCCTGGAAGGGAGTGGGGAAGGGCAAGTCACGGATGAAAGGACAATGTTGCGGTTGGATGCAGGGATGCATATTGGATGGATGAATTGAATGATGAATGGTCGGTTGGTTCGATGGATGGAAGGATTGATGGATGGAGAGATAAGAGGTCGATACAGAAGATGAAAGATGTCAATGAAATGTTATCAATT
>MPNW01001047.1:5610-20173 GCA_011800805.1 Hirudo medicinalis
GCTTCAATGCACCCAGTGCATATAAGATTGCGGTGATTATTTGGAATTGGAATTGCGGCTACGTTGCTGAGTGGTGGGCGCATTCAACATTCAAATAACCTCTCGATTTGAAGCATGAAGAAAGTCCAATATGCCATATCCCAAAGCAAAGTGGAATAGCGAAGCTCCTCCAACAATGCAAAGTCATTGTTTGGGATGAGTGCACTATGGCACACAATAAGCTTTTGAATTTTGCAATAAGGTCAAACTTTACTAGTTATTCGGAGGGGATCGGCTGCCGATGAAATCAATGCATGCTTTAAAATGTCCAAATTGTGGCGAACAGTGGACAAGCTCACGTTGGCCAAAAACGAGTGAGAGTCCTGACAAGCGGCGACGCTTTAGCTGAAGACTTTCCAATAAGTTGCTCCAAATTGGAAATGGGCAGATCGCGCCTGATGTCATTGGTCAAGTAAAGCTTCCTGAAAACTTTTGTGTAACTGTGTTGAATCCAAGAGAATTGAATGATAAAGTTTATGCCGACATCGAAAACAAATGCGTCCTGCACGCGGATTACTTCAGTTGGCTTTGCAAGAGAGCAATATTGGCTCCGAGAATCGACAATGTGAACCAAATCAATTTGGGCATTCTTATAGAACTTGCCGATGTTACCGGGAATTGTAACATTGCTTCCTTCATATCCTGCAACAAAACACTGGAAGACGAAGGCACGATCCGATTTCCGACTGAATTTTTGAATTCACAAGAGTTATCTTGAATGCCTCAGCACATCATCGAGCTCAAGGTTGGCCGAAATGTTATTCACATCAACTTAAATATGATCATAAAAACTGTAGTTAAAATTATTTTAAAATAACAGGGATAGGTAATTAGAATATAAAATATATTTTTATCAATAACTCAAAAATTATTTAAAACTTTTAATCAATGTCGAATTCATGGTCGTTGTATATTGCCCACACTTATGGATTGGACGTTGCGAGTGAACTTCTTCCTTTCGTTGATTAGTGGCTAAGCTTTTCTATACGCTTTACTGATACAATCTATTTTGGAATTAACCATGTCGGAAGAAAACAGCCTGGACGATTTTTTTGCCAACAAAGACAAGATCAAGAAGAAGCCCACAAAAGCCACTAACATGCCGGACGATATTCAACAAGTTACCAAGAGTCTAACGAAAGGCAAAAAGCCTTCAAAGACTAAGCGCAAAGAGGAAGAGACTTCACAAACCACAAAAGACAAAGTTGTGGAGGTGCGAGTTCCGTTTTCTCTTGATGCGCACATATGTTACCGTAGATAGGCTTACAAAAGTTTGAGGAAGATTTGAGGCGATTTTGATTGTGAAGGCACTCCTAACTTTAACTGCATAAGAACACTTTTAGTAATTATTAAAAAAATCAGATTGTTTAAGTATTAGACATTCATTCGATTATATTGAATTCTATCCCCCAAAAAAGCCATTCATATTTTGCTCAAATTTTTGCAAGACCGAGCAAGAAATATTCAATGTCATGAGATAAATAAATGCATGTAACCTGTCCATTCTAAGAGCTGACATCAGCAGACATATTTTCAAAGATATTAAAACATTCTTTTTCAGGATGATGAGTGGAAGGAATATGAAGAAGAAGCTGAAAAGGATTACTCAAACCTCAAGATTATAAATCTTACTCAGTATGCTGCATGGAGATTTTAAACTTTTTTGTCTCAATGTTTTATGTATTATATTGGGTTGTTAAATTAGGATATTAAATCTGAAAAAGCATTGTTGCCGTAAAAGTAATTGACATAAATTTTCCAATGTTTTCCTATTGCTTATATTATCCCCTGTTATTAACATTTACAAAATTATATCTTATGATTTAAGTGCTAATCAATTCTCTTACATTAGCAAAAATGGAGTTGACCAGGACAGTCAAGGAAATCCATCTGGTGATGAGGAGGCAGGAGACAAGAAGGAGTCACATGGTCCCTGGAAGCCTGTTGCTGCTCCTGTCTCCATCCCTGATCCTGAACCTGAGGAGGCTTTGCAAGGTTTGACTTTCATTTTGATTATTTCTAGTTTTTCATTGTCTCGGTTTTTAATTTTATGGATACAGTGTTAAAAAAAACAATATTTAGCACAATTGTCCAACAATTTACGTATTAAATTTGCAGTGGTAACTGAACCTCCAAAGTCAGGAAAGTACGTGCCGCCTGCAGCTCGTCAGAACAGACCCGGTTTGTTTTTCGTTATCCCTTACCAGAAATTTTTAACTTGAACTTTTCAATAAATTTGATCTAATTGTGCATCCATTGATTGCACTAATTGATAATCTGTAATTCACTTTAGCTCCAAGTCAGGCTCAAGATAAACCAGGAGGCAAGTATGTTCCACCTGCTCTTAGGCAATCTGCACTGCCAATATCCTCTTCAACAAAGTTGAGCATGAAGGTCAAGACCAAAAAAGTGGCTCCCGATGTGAAGAACGTGGAGGACTTTCCATCACTTTCGGCTGCTGCCATAATAGAACAGGGACAAGGGTGAGTTTGTAGGATGTTATTTTTATGGCATTTTATTTCTTGGTGAGAGATTGTACAAGTTTATTAGAGGTGTTAACTAAGACTTAATTGTCTGTGTGTGCCTGTTTATGGCAAAAGTTTAGAACTGCATTTCTCATGTCTGTATTGAGTCAGAATGTTTGACATTGCAAGCTCAACCTTTCCTTATGTTACAGTAAGGTAACTCAGGACTTTGAGAAAGTCAAAGGTGGAGCCAAGCAGATAGCCAATCCACTCAATGCCCCCAGCAAAATATCCCTCAACAACAAATTTGGTGCCTTGGAAGATGGCGACAGTTGAGAACAGCTGCAGAAGAATATTTGCATCACCATTCAATCACACCTTTTAATTCAGTTATACCAATAAATATGATGGCATGTTTGAATTAAAATATTTGCCTCTTGATTACGTATTTAATGCTATGCTTAACAATGTGCTTGAATTACTTTTTGTTGTTAATATCTATGCCTCTGACATCTTTAATTCGATTCAGTCAACATTGCCTTCTGGACTTTGCCACCACTTGCAAGGTACTCCTAGGACATTTATTAATTGCAAAATGTGATAAAAGGATGTTCGCCCTGCCACTTGCTGAGAATTGGGTTTTTTGGAATGCGCAACGTGGGGGATCTGACTTCTCGAAGCATTCGCGATAACAATTGACTTGGTACAGGCTTGGGTTCTGCTTTTGAAAGATTAGGTTTGTGGGTGTTCATGCGCCGTGGCATGATTAGTGATTCGAATGTTTAGGGAACTAGGTTGTTTTTGCATGGCAGTCTGAGATGTCGCACCACTGCCCAGAGCGTGGTGAATGATTTCGTCTTCGCCAGTGTGCCGCTTTTTTTTTTGCGAATTTAAAGCTTGCGGATCAAAAGGTCACTATGACATTCTTATATTTTCGGCGTGACTATTATTTGGGGATGCTCAGTCGGTCTTGTTAAGTTTCTTTTCGAATTCCGACTGAAATCGATGTCCCACTCACTCAATTTGATACGCCCCACGAAAGCCCTTACATCTGCGCTTTGAACTACTTTGATGCACGTGAATCACCATCACGGGACATGTGATGTCATACCGACGGCCTCGAATTCGGCATTTTGTAATTACGCGCAAAAAAACGCTAAGGGGACGATCGCATTGTATTTCCATAATTAGTGGTGGCGATATTAATAGGATTAAAATTAAATATTTACCACATCCACAGCCAAAATAAGCGAATCGACAACGAACAGAAAAAAGATGCAAGACCATCATCATACACCCAATCAAGCGTAATTATTCCAAAAGAATGCAATTAAGTTGACTTGTCAATTCTACTTGCAGGAAATGGAATAATGAGTCCTGCTACTAATTTATGACAATGTTAAAGACTTCATTTACAAATTGACCTCATGAACAAGGCTGAACACGTGCCAAGCAGACGGCTGAGGTCCTCTTTGTGGGTTCATCACTGGCTAAGCAGGAACATTCAATTTTGATATTGATCCAAACAAATAGCATTATCCTTGGTATGAGAAAGTTGCTTGCAAATGAAAATTCCAAATGCCAGTGTAAAAATTGATGCTTTAAAATTGTGCAAGTTCTACAAGGAATTGATAGGAGAATAATATAGCTGACAATAATAGCTTGAAGGAGAATCTCTAATCAAGGGAGATTCACAACATTTGAGGCATCGAATCATTGTTCAACACATCAAAACCAAAATATTCTTAAGGAACCACACCAAATGCAGACAAAATAAGTGGAAAAGTTCATCATCATCATTCTTGTCGTCGTTATAGTTGTCATCATTGAATACTCCACTTCTGAACTTTTAGGCAGATCTAACCTCTTGAGACTTTGAGTGTTTAATAAGCCATTGCAGAGTGATGTCTGTAATTGGAATCATTAGCAAGTGCAAGATAACAAAATATTGGAATTGGTTATATTTGCCAATGCAAAATGCTAACAATATAGCAAATTGCATGTGAATACCTGTGCAATACAAGTAATGTTAAATATGCAAAAATAATTATTCCCTTACAATAATTACACCATTATTACAACCATTGACATAGTACTGAATGAAAACAAGTGATTTTACATTAAAATAATTAGCAAGGCACTTAAAAATCATTAAAACATTTGGACGAAAAGTACAAGCTATGCTTCGAGTACAAGTAAGTTGCCAATGATGCCTTGCAATCTGAGCAAAAAGCTGATGAATTTTATGCTTAAATAAATGAAGAACAAGATTAGGCAGTTCGATAGTCTCACGACAAGTAAAGCAGCAATGAACATCACAATGCTACTAAAACTGACCAATGTTTAGCTGATCCTTGCAGGATATTGAGTAGCAACAAACTTCTCTGTCCTGAATGCTGGCGAGGTTTCTGTATTTTCGAATTTGTGATCCAACAAAAGTGAATTCGTGAATGATTTCAATAGCTAATATGCAAATCTAATTCAAATATTTGTATTCGAATATTTGAGCATTCTGGTGAAATGTAAACAGGTTTGCACACTTCTCTTCCTGGCATTGTGCTTGCAGACATTTATTACAACTATGTAAGGCTTATTTCATTATGTCAATGCTAATAATTAAGACTGTTGTAACATTAATAACATCAATCTATCATTAATAATAATAGTCACAAACTTACAGCTGATCAATGATCTCGTTCTGGTCAAGGGCATGAGGAAGATCATTTTTGTTGGCAAGGACCAGGAGAGGAATTCGGGCCAGTTGCGGCTTGTCTAGAAGGTTGTGGAGCTCGTTGCGGGATGCTTCTATCTTCTCATGATCAGCTGCATCCACCATATAACTGGATCAATGAAAAGGTTTCATTACAGTGATCAAAATTAATGTCACGTCGATAAATGCATCCTAGGAAAATAAGTAATGTTATACCTTGACACAAATTTGTTTATTACATCATACCATCCACCAACTTCCTGCATCTTACACATTGAGATCCACTAAGTTCAATTTTCTCAGAGCATCAATATCTTAAGTGAAATCATGAAACAGCTTCCACTCAACCACTCAACATCAATCTCAAGCCTGTTTAGAAATTAGCAAGGTAGGAGTTGGTAATGGTATCTGAAGAACTGAATTCTCTCAGTAATAATAACATTTTGATATATAGCCCAACCTAGTTCATTAAATCATGCACAACTTATCAGCCCCAAAACTGATCGTTCCATAAAGAAATATGAACTTACACAATAACATTAACTCCTCTGCAATATCTCTCCCACATGCTCCTAAATCTTGGCTGACCTCCGATATCCCAGACCTAAAAGAAAATCATCCATCATATCTTGGAATCCGAATCCAGTGAACGTTCAATTCCATAAAAACTGGGCCCAATGCAGCCTCAATCAAGAAACAATTTCACTAACTTTAACGATGACGTTTCCTTTTGTGACTTTCCTCATGTTGAAGCCAACAGTTGGAATAGTGTCTTCTTGAAACTTTCCAGACTGCAATCATTTATCAGTCTTTAACATTACTAGAAATGGCTACATATGAAAAATCACCACAAGATTGAAGACGCACGAACTGCCACATACAACAGACACAACATTTACTTACGGCAATAACGTTTACAAAAGTTGTCTTCCCAGAATATTGAAGACCAATCAACGTTAGCTCCATTTCCTCCTTCCAAAAGAGGCTCTTAATCCAATCGAGAAAACGTTGAAGCAGTGCCAACATGTTTGCAGACCGAAACGAATTTGTCGAAGTATTGTAGTACGCCGAAACCGAGTTTAAAAGTTAATGCTCAGACGAATTATCAACAGTCATGTGAAACTTCACGGAAGAGAAGAGTGCGCTTAGCAAGTAAAACAGCTTTCGCTTAATTAGCGATTATAGTCTAAACCAATTTCAGTCTAAAACATAAACTGCAATTGAAAATCTAAATATACCGAGTTGGAATTTTTCTAAAGTAATAATCTAAAACTGTTTTTTAGAGTTTACTGCTCTTAGATTTGTAATCACTCGTTACTTCAGGAATGACATAAATCTTTTTAAATCCTACACTTCCCGTAACTAACAGCATAATTGATGTCGAAGTTCTTGAATCTTTAATCTTAGTAATTACAGCATTTTGAAGAACAATATTTAAAATTTGTGTTTCCTTAATTACAAGCTTTGCCACTTTGCTTAAATTTGTATGGTCAGTAGGATAAAGTACCACTTTCGACAGGTGTATAATTTCAGTTTTTTTGCCTCGTGAAAGTGAGTCACCTTTGCTTTCCGGAGATTTCAGCCGAGCGATGAGAGTATGATGGTTAGTGATGCTAGGAGGTCTGACAACCATTTGGCATCCCAAAGCAAATAATTCTTTGCTTGCCAGACTTAATTAAACATTCTCCCCTTAAACAACTTAATTTTGTTATTGAATATCTTATAGTTAATTATTGACTATATGACTATATGTCCTTGCTTTTAATTCGATATATGTGCCTCATGGAACCAATTATTCAGAGGCTGTTTAACTAGGATGCCAAACTATTCAAATTACATAAACTGTATAACATGTTCCGTATAATTCTCAAATATTTTTTGTTTATACTGTCATTTATGCCCATGTTCTGAATTCACTAGCGTATCTAAATTAATTAAAGCCAAAGTACTTAATTAAAAAATTCAGTTCGAGTTTTTTTGGCATGAAGCTTATATGCTCTAATCATTCCAAAACTAAGAATACATAAATGTATTTAAATGTATGAACAAGTTTAACACTAGTGACTAAATCTTAATTTGATTTGTTTACTTTTATATAATATCACATATTATTTTCGTTGCTCGAGTCCTCGAAAAAAGCATTTGTAAGCATTTTCTCAATCATAGATTAAAAAATTAAAAATCCCGCTCATAACAGTTGATCACACCAGATCTTGGTGTCATCACAGATTCTGATTTAAAGTTCTTACTTCAAATTGACAACACCACACACAAAGCTGCAATCCTATCACGACTGATTCTCAATTCATTCACCTCTAGGGACAAGAATCTTCTCATCAAAGCTTTCGGGGTTATAACAGACCACTTCTTTAGTACATTTGCCAGGTCTGGAACTCTCACCACAAATTCTTGATTGAGAACATCGAAAAGATCCACAAGAAATTTACCAAGGCCATCCCTGGGGTCGGATATTTAGGGTATCAAGATCGTCTCAAGGCATTGAAACTTAAATCACTCGAATATCGCCATCTCATAGCTGATCTCTGTTTACTGTACAAGATAATCAATGTCCTGACATCAACTGACCTCATAAACCATAACGATTTCGCTAATTATACATCCACTAGAGATCATCAGTTTAAACATAAGCCCGACTTTTACTCAATAGACATTACTAAGTACTTCATTCGTCTTCCATTTGGGGTTTCAGCAGCACCCGAAGACGTCCAAAAACACAATAAAGAGACATTTCGCGACATACCAGATATCCAGCTTTTGACGATCTCATAAATACTGGAAGACATTAAACATGGCATCATGTGGCGATAAAAAAAGTTTTGGATCGCTTCAATTCACTTTCTATCAGAACAAGGTTTCAGACCTGATCATAATTTATCTTTCCAACTTTTTAAGCTGCAACCGAGCATTTCACAGGTTTTTTTGGTGAAAATATCGTGAACTGTGTGAAAAAACCATTTGATCTTTTGAAGAGTCAAATATTGTCTGCTCCAACATTATGTTGTTTTTTTTATTAAACCAAAGCAACTGTATTACAGACTGATGCATTATCCACTGAGTTAGGCCCTTGTCTTTCCAAAAATAGAAGATCCGCTAAATGCTTATGCATCAAGAATTCTCATAGACGATGAGACCCTTTATGCTCAATTAGATAAATAGTTTTGAATGTAAAAACTCCTATGAGTACTTTTTTTTATCAGTTTTTATGAACAAATGACATCTGTTCCAAATGATCATCGTCCACTGGAATCAGTCTTCGCTAAATCACTTAGTTCGAGGACACCAAGGTTGCAGAGTGTTGCAGAGAGTTTAATTTTTTAGATTTAAACTCAAAGTGGATTACACCCCAGGAAAATACATTTTCGTGGCAGTTAGCTTGTCGAAGACGTACACTGAAAAGGAGGCTCATGAAATATTTATGTGTCAATCCAATCTAGTGTGACCCACGCTACTGGAGATATATTTTTTTTTAGATTCTGAATAAAGTTATTGTTGCAGTGTCAGACAAGTATAAATCAAATAACAATTCTAAGAAATACAATTGCAACAATTTTATTGCAACATATTTGGTGACTAGTAATAACAAACTCCAACATATTACTGAGGAAAGCCATTTATGCAACCGAATGGTTCGGATGCACATAATATTGGCTCATGCCAATTCCCCAAAAAGATATCCTAAGCAATGATGTGAGACCAGTTCATACAATTGATTTAAGCATTTTGAGTAAGAAATTATGCGGTATACATTTTTTAGGGCTGCAGAATCATATGCGTTAACTCATGCGATTAAAGGGTTAATTTTTTTGCAGTTATAATAATTAACGCCACGATTAACTCGTTAAATTTTAAACTTTAAAAAAAAATTATTATATTATATTTATAATTAATAAAATTTATAATTTTAAAATTATTTTCAACTAGTTTTCTTTTACAACTCATTGTTTTTATATCTTGTTATTTCTTTGGCATCGGGCTTCCCATATAATTATTGTATACAAAGACCTAACTTACTGTGTTGCGCTTATAAACATACGATGGCCACAAGTAGCACATTATGGTAAAATATGGAGATTCCAAGCCATGTCAACTTTATTTATGGTTATTTTTCCTTTCTGGACACAATAGCAAACGTGCTTCTCTTTCCAGACAATTAATTAATTAGTAAATGAACCACAAAAAAAAACTATTTCTAAACTATCATTGTGTGTATTTTTCACGAATAAAATTGATTTTTTATATATATATAAATGAAATATAATTGGAAATTGTTTGAAAAATAAGATGGTGCGATTAATCACGCGTTAATTGATATTAAAAATTGATCGTCCGATTAATCGATCTGCAGCCCGGCTTTTTTTTTAATAATGACTCACTCAGATTTTACTCAGGTTAAAGTTCAACAAGCAGCATCGAAAAGGTAATCAATGAATAAAGTGTCAGTAAATTTTAACTTATTTACATTAATGTCGTAGTTGTAACTCACATAGCATGTTCATTTGTCGTGACATGATTCAAGAAGGTATCTCAACAACAATGCTAACTAATACAAGCAGTAGCAGTAGTTATTGTAGTAATGTAGACAATAATAATAGAGACCATGTAGCATGTACATGTCAGAAAGGTCTCAAGTCGAAAAGTTCTCTCAAGCAACACAGCACTTACGTTTGTCAGGCATGTGGCAAAGCTTATACTGAGATGACGAGCTTATGTCGAAAAGTTCAAAATGTCAAAAGGATTCTTCACAGGAAAACAAGAAGCATTCACATGTTTACAAAGAGAATGATAATTCTGCTTCACTTAATACTCTGACATCAACTTAGAGACTAACAATGAAAATGCTTTAGCCAGTCGTACAACTACAGTTAAATTCGTTAGTTACAATACACTCTCCAAACAATCAAGTAAATATTCCTTTGAAAAAAATGATAAGAAAAGTTTAAGGAGAGATCTTCATAATATTCCACTTGTTTCAACATTTCCCGCTATAGATTTTGGCCTCAAAAGGCCTTTGGCAGGAGTAAAGTCCTTTTTATGCTTTTTTTCAAACTTTAGGATGTGTGACCAATTTTTTGCATTACCTTCCAATTTATATGTAGATTCCTCTTTACGTGTGAATTCTTCCAGTAAGAATTAATTTTATTTGGAAGCCAGTTTCGAAAATCACAAACTATGGTATCTAAAATATATTGTCTGGATGAATGTTGTTTTTTGTTTTCAGTTCTTGATTATTTTTTAAATTAAAAATGCATATTTTATTATATAAAAAATAAAACATTAATTTTATTTAATTATTTGCAGTTTATATTAATATTCGTTATTATAATATTATTAATTTTCATTTTAAACTCTTAATTCCAATTGTGTTGACATAAAATTTATGTTATTTCAATAAAAACGCAATTCATGGTAAAGCATTGAATTTCATTTTGCTTTATTTACTTTTAAAAATGCAACAAGGACAGTTTGTATTCATCTGAGAACCTGTTTCATCCAGTCTGTGAAAAGACTTTTCATTAAAAGTGTTTATGCATGTTGTCTCACTTTTTTTGAAACTGTGTGCTTTGCGAAGATCGTCCGACAAGAAAGTTTTTTCATTCGGAAGTTTTCTAACTTTTACCTCGTGTCGTTTATTCGATGTGTAAATGCAATTGATTAGTTATGATTTGATTCATGAGTGATTACAAAAAAAAGAATATAAAATAAAAATAACCTGCATTATCAACAATGCTATTTGCGGTTTCTCTGGTCTTTCAATATCCCCTTCTCAAAGTCATTAAGTTTCTTTCGAGAACCCATTTGTAATACCGTTAATTAACAGTATTTGGGGTCAAATGTATGGAACCTTATTCTAATAACAAGCTTCTATGAGCCCTATAGTAAAACTTTATTTTCTGCTCCGTAGCGAAATAGCATGAAAGCATTGCTTTGTGGTGGTGGTGGTTAATTAGCGTCCATTTCATTACTAGATGATTAAGACGGAAATCCCACTGGCATCGAAATTTTGTTGGTAAATTTTTATTGAAAATTAATTAATTACGCTCCAGTGCATGATATAGATAACATTTGGTCGGTAAACAATCAGTTATAATCCAGCATGGTCTACATGCACGGATATTAAACTACGTCTTAAGAATTGTGTGATTTATGTGGGCCATAAATTTATCGAGCGTCGTAACCGGATTTTATCGTAATTTGTCTTTTTTTTTTACAATGCTTCAGAGCGATCTCATGCAATTCTGGACCAAACTTTTTTTTTTTAAACATCTTGAAATTCTAGATTCATTCAAATTTGGCCACGGTTTGTCCAAAAAACACCATCTTTTCCATGTTAAGTTATTTTCTACACACTTTTTGTAACAAGTCGTGCCTCGTTTCAAATATTGATTTTGTAATTTCAGAAAATGAAGTAAATTTCTTATCTGAAAGAAGGATGTTTTCGACAATTGGGCGTTGTTGTAGTATTCGATTGCATGTCAAAGCGACGATACTCTAACACTATTAATGTTTTGCGTTTTACATATTTTGATTGGTGACGGATGATTCATTATTATTTTATTAATATACAATGAAAGATAATTAATGGGAATTGCAGCAACTGACTACAACAAACTCTGAACCCATCACGATGACAAGGGAGTCCGCAGGGGGTGCGAACTGCCTCCGGGATAAATTGTAAAATTATTTTAAAATTAATCTTAAAATTAATAACAATATATTACACGTTGACATATAAAACCAAATAACGGTTACAAGGTTAACAAGTTATTAACGCTCACGTATATTAAAATTAACGGCATCATTCACGAATGTTATTACATTATATATTTTGAATATATTATTAATTAATTGAAATATATTGACGGTTCTCAATAAGTGGCCAACACAGAGTTAAGCAGACTAGCTTGCAGTAAGTCTTAATTGTGAATTAGAATATTGGAACTATTTATAATTATATTATTTATTTATTAAAATTATATTATTGAATAATTATAATTATGGTATTAGTATAATTGATTTAAAAAATAAATTAGTTAATAAACTTAAATAAACAGTTGTAATTATAATTAATTTATGTGAATTAGTAATTAGCTAATAATTACGATTAGCTACTTATATAATTATGTTAATTAGTTAATAGTTATAATTAACCAACTGTAATAATACTACTAGTTAATAATTACAATTAACTAATTATACTATTATTAATTATAATATTATTATTTAATTATTATAATTAGGTACGAATTATTTAGTTGAAGCTTTTCATAAAACATTGCGCCCAATTGCGGACTTTTTGAAAACCTAGACATTCAATTGTGAGTTACGTGAACGAAGTGAAGGTTCTCATTCATAAATAAGGTTATAAGAATAAAAGGCGACTCCCACCAATTTCTCAGGTTTTAATAACTTAAAAACAAAAATTATCTAGGACGAGACTGATCTCCTTGCGTAACTGAAGAAGACGAATTGAAAAGTCATATTTACTGCGTCATATTTATTATATACCAAAAATAAAAATTGATCAAAATATATAAATAAGCAATAATAACTAATAAAATAAGTTATAATAAGAAATAATTTATAGTTATGAGAAAGAAATATTATTCAATATCACTGGAGCCATGCAAAACGGCTGTGTTGATAATTCCGCATGTTTTTTTTATATCAAAAGATATATAAAGGAGGATATATATTAATTGAGTAATTATTTATTTTTTCCTCAAAATCAACAAACTAATGATCCCATAGCTTTATGGCATCAACACGAATGAGGCCATGAGCACTGTGAACAAACACAATGTAAACACTATTTGAAAATGTACATTACCGAATATCCTTTAAAGGGTATCATTAAGTCAGTCTAAGCATTTCTCACATTTCTAATACTCTAAAAAAGCTTTCTCATATTTGCAACATTGTTTACAATCCTTTTTCAAATTCAATTTATGTGACTGTTTTTAAGTGAGACTTTATTATTGAGTAAAAATATGGAAAAGAAGCTATTAAGAAAACTGCAGAAGTAGAAAAAAATGGATATCTCAAATGTATTTAAAGATCAAGGTCTTGGATTCAAATACATAATTGTAATATTAGTGAAAAAACCATTAAGTCAATCAATTAAATCATTACACTGGTGGTGCGAGAAGATATAAAATGGAGAAGACAGAGTAACTGCGTGAAATCACTAATATTTGACGTTGAGACCATTAATAAATTTCAATTAATTTCGAAAACAGGCTTACAAAATCTTAGCTGCAGTTGAAAAATTATTTGATGTTATGAATTCATTCGAAGTCGACAAAAGCGAACATTTAACTAAAAGCATAACGAAGCTCTCGAAGAGAAGATATCAAATATCGCAGGTAAAATCTGCTTTTAGAAGACAAATTCGAATCATGATGAACGACGTTTTGCTTGCATTAATCAACAGATTACATTTACAAATCAGGGAACCCCCTCCATGTAGAAGGATAGTAATCTCGAGGATCAAAACATGAACCGTAAGTAGTATTGAGATTAGGATACAATGAATAATAAACAACCATTTTAGTGTTCGCGAGCCAACCTGACCACCAACTGANGATTCAATGACATATTTCATGGTACTGTTTATATAAGTTTCATCCACCACTAGGCGTCCATTTTCTGAATTTGCAGAAGTTATGAAATCCGTTCGTCTGACATGAACTCCAACGTAAATAATGTTTGAAGTGTCAACAGTTTCATTCCTCATAAATTCATCAACTGATCTCAAAATATCATTTTTAAACTTCAAATAACCTCTCAACTCCTCTTCAACTTCGACAACATATTTATAACTTTGGAAATAACCGCAGATAAGGATTGTTGTAACTTTTTCCACAGATTTGTTGAGGAGGTTATTTCTGAATTGTTCATCGAACACTGGTCCTGGTTTACTTTCATTGACAATGATGCTGTTATTTGGGTCATAAATAAATCCGTTTGGAAATCTTGGAAGGTCATTGACAAAGATGTGGTTAATCCAAGCATAAGGAAATGATTCGGGCATTATTGGTTTTCTACCAGTGAGTTTGGATGCATAAAGTAAAGCAGCTAACATGAACAACATGTTTCCTGTCCTTCTGCTATTAAATGTGACAGTACAAACAGAGACAAACTTTGTTTTGTTTAATTTTGTCTTGTCACTTTTTAAGAAATTAGGGAATTGAAAGTCCACTTTAACAAAATTGTAGCTGTAACAAATGATTAACGCTCCAAAAACAACAACAATTACAAAAATCTTGGGCCTTTGTTTGAAATCTACAACGGGAAAATCAGTAATTTTTACCAGCTGGTTTTAAACTGA
>MPNW01001048.1:21033-38533 GCA_011800805.1 Hirudo medicinalis
GCCCACTACGAGATTTGTTTCGGTAAGATAATTAATTTGTATAATTATGTTTAATTGTTTACATAATTAATTGTCGCTGACAATTAACGTCGTTATCATCATCATCATCATCATCATCATCATCATCGTCATCGTCGTCGTCGACGATATCATCGCCTCCATTGTTGTTGTTCAATGGCGTGGTTAATGATGCTTTTAAATAAAATGCGAAAGGGTAATTTTTTTTCAAAATTCTTTCATCCGACCATCCATGTGTTATCTGCGTGAGTCCTGAGGTTCGTTCCAACCAATCCTGCCATCGATCCACTATAATTGCTGCCGTCATCGTCGTCGTCGTCGTCGTCGTCAGCATCATCATCGCTACACAACCACCACCACCACCACCATCATCATCATGATCATCATCGTTGTTGTTGTTGTCGTCATCACCATTATCATCACCATCATTATCATCATCACCATCACCATCAAACATGGCACATCTGAAGTCATCGCATCCGTTGGAATACAGTCTCTCTCATCCGTTCTTCCATTCACTCCATCCATCCTCCCGATGGCAACAACTCCATTCCCGGGGTTGGAAGACCAGCATGAACCTTCAATTTGTGCTGTTGTCAATTTACGGATGTTACAGCAGTTCGCACCTGATGAACATTGTTAATGATGCGGTTGTTATTGCCAATGCTTTTTTTATTCTTGTTTTTGTTGTGGTTTTCGTCCGTGCCTGATCCAATGTTTTGGTTTGAGATAATTTTAGTCACCGGAGTGAGAGCTGGAAGGCGTCCGTGTTGTTCAGCGCTGTATAAATGATCACAAGCCGGTTTTGAGTGACGAGCAGGAGTGCCGAATAAATGCGCCATTTCCATATTCTTGGCGCATGTAAAAGTGGATTTACAAGAACTGCTCGATGTTTTCAAGGGCTGTCTAGCGTAGTAGAGTTCCATGGATAGAATATTCAAGCTCCAGATGGAAAATTCTTCAAAGGGAATTATTTTTCAGGTTTTTCAGGAATATTTAAGTGACTCAAGGGAGGTGTATTGTTTGCCAGTGAATTTCGAGACATGTTTTCGACGTTAGAATTTGAGGAGCAAGTCCAGAAAAAAAAATGTATGAAGCCTTTTAACGTAAAACAGAAATGTGATGCAAAATTTAGCAAACCAAATTTGTTTAAGAAAAACATTGTATTTATAAATAATTGATTAAATAAATAAATTAAGAATAATTTGAAAATTTATAAGTTTTATTTCCTTGTCCCCTTAGCGAATAATCGTCTGCCCGTGTTGACGACTGGCACACAGACGCAGTATTTGATTTTAAAAGAGGGTCGAAAACACCGCGAGAATAGAAAAAAAAATCCATTTGGTTTTTGATATTATCTTCGATATGATTCGGTTCTAGGGCCTTGCATGTCCTCCGCATTCTCATGACGAGCCGGGATGATTCGGTTCGTATTTGTTCTGGAGAGCCGCCATGCTTGCTCAGGAAATCATGATTTAATCTAATCGGGATAATCATTCTGAATTCACTTTTGTAACGTGTTTTTCTCGAGTGTTTTATTTTCTAAGAAGAGTAGTTCTAGTTTAGATTTAGATTTAGTCTGTCTAACTGAACTCGTGATCAAATTGTCGAATTTTATTTGTTGACTTTTATAATAAAATGAATAGAAACATGTTAAATGCTTATGGGACTGTTTCAAATCATAACGATCCATAGGAAATTATAAAAACTAAGTATAATGTACACTAAGATCATACTACAAGAATCTCAGAAATACAAAATTAAATAGACTACATTTGCCTCATCCACATCAAAATGGCGGCACAGTTTTTTTTTTTTTTTATTACATCGCTTTTCATTGGCCATTGATTTCTTGATTTTCCCAGAAAGAATCGACTTCATGAGGACGTGTAGTCACTGTCGTCATCACTGCTTTCCGAGAAATCTCTCCTCTGATTGACTTCAAGGTCATCGAACGATGAGTTGGATGGAAGTGATGAGGACAGGAGGGAGTCGGATTCATCGTCTGAGGCTTGATCTGGATCGGTGAGAGATTCCCGAAGATCGGGGACGTCTCCAACAACTGCCATGTTGTTGTTGTGCCTTGTTCTCTCCACCTCAATCCTTCTGATACTGTCCAACAGAGGACTGAATAAGCAATCTCTTTTCCTGATTCTGTCTAGGCTGGGATCGTTCAGTTCTGTATTCTTTTCAAGATAAAATCCATGACAGTCAGCTACTGCTTCAAAACCATCTTGTAGGAGTCTGTTCCATATGTCTCTTTCGATGTGCAGAATTTCTTGTTCAAAGATGAGCTCTTCCTGTGGGACCTTAAACCTCAGAAATTCAAGGATGCCTAGCATGTAGTCAAGATTTCTACCATTTGGACCTTCAGATTGCAGCAGACACTCTGCCATTGCACTGGTCATGGCTGGACCCAGAAAGAGGTCATTTTCAGGAAGGGCTATGAATGTGAGAGTCTTAATCGTCTGAGATTTTGTTGGTGACTTTGAGATGTCTTGGGATTTGGAGAGGATACAATCTAGTCGCTCTGATCTGCATCCTAGTGGAACTTTGTTGGAACTGTGATGGAGCTGATTTTGGTCTTTATATAGTGTGAAATCTGTCATCTGCACCTCGTAGCCACCTAGCACACATTCCCTGACGCCGAGTTGCTCCAAACAGTGAACCACTTGGTCAGCACCGACTATGTGGAATGCTCTTCCCCAAACCCTAGCCTGTGAATGAATAAAAGAATGTTGTGCACAAAAAACAGTTGAAAGTTTTATGTTTGGGAGATTGATTAATTAATGTTAATTGGGTATTTAGTTAATAAACGGAGGGAGTATGACTTTACAATACAAAAAGCATTGACTTTAATAAATGTGAAGCTAACCAACCCCTTTCTCCTCCGTCAGTGTAACCACCCTTCCTGGCTGCGAAAATGTAGACATAGCTTTAATTTTTAAAAATGCTTTGAAAATAGAAACTGGAAATTAGGCGGGCTGAATATTATTTGAGCGTTGCATTTAGTTGCTAAAAACGTAATGTTAAAATTTAATAATGTTAATGGTAAAAGTAGACGAGCTTCGAATGGTCTCCGCCATATGTATTTGTAATTTTATGCGTTATTGAATCATCAGGAGTTGAACGCCTTCGAGAGTTTATGTCCTTATTCGATGCGCCGTTCGTTGTAAACACAACAAGAGGTCGAGATCGAGAGCAAAGGCGGACGAGGCCAACAAATAATAAACAACTTCGTATCGCAAAAAGTATGTATCAGATCGATTTTTTAAATACAGCAGCTGAACTTGATGTAAAATAATCGCATTAAAATTCGTCTTCGTCGAGCGGACGAAAGCAGACGAATAGGTGGATATATAGGTCGATTAAAAGCGAATCGAATAACAACTCACTTTTCCTGGTCGTCCGCGGTGGGTTATGTTACCTTGCCAGAATTTTCTGGAGAAGTCCTCGACATATCCTATCAGGTCTTCGGTATATTTAAAGCCGGGGTTCCATATGAGGGACCCATAACCAAACACCCACAGGTTGTTTAATTGTAACAGATGTTCGAGAGAGACAGATTCTACTGTCATTTGCGCGGCTAAGTTGTCTTTCAAATTAAACAAGGGCACGACAATGGCTCTATTTAAAAGAAATGTTCGTGGTATGAAAAACGTGACTTGAAAAAAAATAATCCCTGGTTTGTGATACTCGGCAATGAAAGAGTTGAGGTTGCTGTCGTAAAAGATAGAGATTAAACTCAAACAAGGAAGTTGGAAAATAATAAACGTGAAAATTCTTGGTAACCACCTCTATTTTCTTGAAATCGTCGAGCTTGTTATATATATCAATATGTTGAGTTGCGAAAACAAAATCGTCGACCTTTAGATCATTTCTTCATATTCCAACTTTTAAGGTCAAGTGCTCCAGTAAGTAACATAATCTTTGTAAAAATGCTTTTAAAAGCTTTTGTCTTTCAATCATCAAACCTTCAGAAAAAGTATTCCTTTCGGTCAAAAAATGTCCACTTGAAATTTCTAAATTCTCCGTGAAGAGTACAACAATAATAATATAACAACTTTAAAGATCAGGATATCAGAATAAAAACTTTGATCTCTCAAAGAAGAAACAATTTCCTAACATAAACTCACAGCATTCAAAATCTGGACTTGTTTTTATAGAAGCCTTAACGAAAACAAAGGTAAATTTCCTAAAAAACTGGAAACAGAGATCCAAATTCTATTTATAAGCATAAAGTCCTTTCTCGTGATAGACTTGTAAACATTGCATCAAGTCCCAGATGGGTGGTGTATGCTAATGGATTTATTATTAAATGCACTAATCATCTGACCTTATTATTATCATTAAAAACGCGGTAGTTCTAGTAAACCCACATTTGGAAGCTTTCATTGGTTAGATGCCTCAAAATGCAGAATGACGAAATATTACCAGGCGCTTTGTACTTATTGTAAGCACAATGCGTTTGCGCAAAAACATTTAGAATATACTTGCTGGCAAAACCAGCTTGTGGAATATAAATATTAAAATAATGTCACGGTAGAATTATATGCTAATTTAATTAACTTAACCAATGCTGTCAACAAGGTCTGGCAGCCAACAATTAAAATTTGTTCATCCATTAGTCATACCGGGGATTATTAGCATCGTAAACAAGAGCTTGGAATTTTGGCAATATTTTGCGCCTCATTTTTTCTGGATGTCCGACTTTAAACATATGCCCAATGGGTTCGGTTAAGGCAACCAGAAAGAAATCTGCCGGTAGTAAGCAGCTAATGTCGGCGAACGACTTCAAATTGAAAGGGAACAAACATTATGCTGCCAAAAACTTCACCGAGGCAGTCACTTGCTACACGAGAGCCATGGTTAGTAAAAAAATAAAGTATTTAAATCTAACCTAATTGTGACTAATTTTCCGAGCTTTAATCAATTGAAACAAAAGTTTTTTTGTTTTTGTAACTGTTTGCATTGTGTGAGTGGAAGAGTGATTGTTATTCTCATAAAAGTGTATTAAGTGATCATCGTCTTAAACATTGGTCGATTTTAATCAACACGAATACACTTCAATATTTCAAAACAAATGGTTGTATTCACTGTTGGTATAACTCAAGGATGACCATAACATAAAAACTTATGAAAAGATAAATGATAAAACTCTCTAAAGAAACTGACCCAACAATACAAGAACATATCACATCTCTGTATTTGTAGGAGCTCAATCCAAACATAGCAGCATTCTACACAAACAGGGCACTTTGCAACATCAATCTCAGGCAATGGCAACTGGTCTGCCAAGACTGCCGCCTGGCCATCGAGCTGGAACCAAACCAGGTCAAAGGTCACTTTTATCTGGGTCATGCCTTGCTCGAAATGAGGCAGTTTGATGAAGCCATCGCTTGTCTCTCTAAAGGTCAGCATTGTCGGCCTATAATTAATAATTATAGTTAGTAATTATTACTAACAAAAATCACGTTTAATTTATACATTTTTATTTGTATAATTTCACGGCGATCTTGTGAGTTTTTTTTTTTGTATTAATTATGTTATTTATTTAGAGCACATTTTAGTAGCAAATATCCAGCCCGTTAAAAGTTCAAATGTTTCTGTGCAGCGAGCGACCTCTCGACAAATCTGAAGCAGAGCCACGGGGACGACATTCAGGTCATGCTCAGATTGGCCAAGAAGAGAAAACTATTGGCTGCCGAGGAAGCAGAATTGAGGTCGTTCGATGAACTGCGACAGCTGCTCGAACGACTGATCGTCGAAAGGAGGAGCAGGTCGGTTGATGATGCAGGCATGTTTTGAACTCTGGTGCTTCAGAGTTGGGAAAGGGAATTTGCCAGGAATGTACTTGTAAATGTACTTCGTTTATATAGTGCAATATGCATAGCATCAGAGGTGCTTCTTGTCAACCATTTATATAGCGCTCCTTCCCGAGGCGCTTGAGGCAGTGCGGGCTGGGTTTCGAACACGACACATTACGACTGTCGCCATTACCGCTGTAAGCAGGAACGTAACCCATTCGGCCAACCTGCACACCATGAAGATGCTAAGTTCAAGGCTTGGGTTGGGTTTCTTGCTTTTTTAGCTGAAGTTTTGTAGTTTGTGCAAGGTGTGATCTGGGATGGGAGACAGTTGTTACGATGTAATAACTTTTGTTATTATTAGTTATTATTAAATGCAATAACTTTATTGATCTTGGTAATGATTGCATTACAATGTAATAACTTTATTAATATCAATTGTAATGACTATTATTGTTATTAATGGCCTTCAAAGCTATTAATAGTTCAGAGGGTTGCATTCCTGTTCCTCTCCAAGCAAGCCACAGTAAAGAAACATTCATTTGTTTGTCGTGTTTGCAACCCATCCTGCATCACCTCAAAATGCCCCTCATTGGAGGCGCTATATAAATGTTCTTAGCGCCCCTGACTATTTAATCAAATAAATACATAAATAACCTGACATCTACATGATGGTGCCAATTAAATGTGCTTATTATTATTATTATTATCATCATCATCATTATTATTATTGTTGTTGTTGTTACATAGTCTCCAATATTATTGCTGTGGGCTTCAATCTGAGCAACTGTAATCAACTTGTTTGTGGATCTATTTATAAACTCATTATCATAACTTGTGTTGATGATGTCTTTGTTGCAGTGACACGAAAGGCTTGACGGGAACCAAGTTGGAGGAGAAGAACAGTCACTATGTCATTGAGTGATTCCTTTTGATGATGATGATGGTGATGATGATCTTGACTTTTGATTTGTACAGGATTCCTTGCTTGAGAAACTGGAGGAGTTGTTCAAGAAGTCGGAAAATTCCAGGAAGGTGATTGAGGACATCGTAAATACGTTGTTGTTGTTGTTATTATTATTGTTGTTATTGTTGTTGTTGTTATTATTATTGTTATTGTTATTATTATTATTATTGTTGTTATTATTTACATAAATTAATTATTTTAATGCTTGGGCAAGGTTCATTCCCCAAGCAAAGTCTGAACTTAACAAGATCAAACAGCTGAAGTGGACTTATTATTAAGCACCAAGATACAAAATCAACTTTAAAAATTAATCCTTGAGAGATTTTATAATAAACAATTATAAAAAATAAAATAATAATAATAATAATAACAGAAGAAACTAATCTTAACAAGGTGCATAGATATTTCAGAAGAAGTCATGATGTGATTACATTATCATGATCATGTTGCAAGAATTGCGTGATGAAAACCTTCCACAGACGAATAATTAAAAATAGCAACCCCCCCCTTGCCGTCAGGCTCATTAATCATCCCCCAACCAGAGGAACGGGGATCAAAGTTCACTGAGTAATCGATTACCTTCATTTGGTATCAGAACAGGGACATTCCGGACGTTCTGTGCGGAAAGATCAGCTTCGAGCTCGTCAGGGAGCCGGTCATAACGCCGAGTGGAATCACTTACGACAGGAAGGACATCGAACAGCATTTGCAGGTTGTGATAGTGTGTGTGTGTTTGTGTGTTTAATTAACGTCCACTTCATAACTGGATGATTAGGATGGATCATTTGCAAGTTGTGATGGTGATGATTTTGCTATTGTGTTTTTGTTTGTTATTATGGTGACAATGGTGACATTTGTAATGATGAGGATGTTAGTTTATTGTTGTTATTATTATTATTATTATGAGGTGATAATGATGAAGTAGGTTGCTGGTGATTCTGTGGATGTTGGTGATGTGCATGGCAATTATGATGGCGATGATAACGGTGATTAGGGTCAATGTCATTTGTTTTGAATTATCGATATTCTTAATGATTGCACCAACCCTATCACCTTCATCATCGTCATCATCATCATCATCACCGGTTCATCCATTCTAAATTTTTCAGAGGGTTGGCCATTTTGATCCAATCACCAGACAATCTCTGACCTTTGACCAGCTGATCCCCAACTGCGCCATGAAAGAAGTCATCGATAAGTACTTGGAAGACAATCCTTGGGCAGAGTATGTTTGAAGTCGACATTGTTTGGCTGTTTTCATCCTGCTCGAGTTTCTGTTTCTGTTGTTGTACGTTTTGGTCGAGAGAAGATGCCCATCAAGTGAATTTAATAATTTATTGAAATTACATAGTTGCTTTGATTGGAAATAAAAGAATTGTGTCTAAAAGAATTGTAAGGTCGACCACTTGTCAATCAATTGTGGAACTGGTAATTTGGTCATTCTAAGATCTTATCACTCAACGAAATGATTGGCTCTTATCGATATTTACGCTGTCCATGTTGTCTTGCAAGGTTTGAATTATTCAAACAAATTTGTAACATTTATTCATTTATTTTTCTATTTTCAATAGTTTGGTTTTAATAGTTTAATAAAAAGTGGAATATTGTTTAACTACAAAGACATACATTATGAAGTCTCTCTCCATGCCCCTCTCCACTCCTCTGGTCTTATGGGTTCTTTGGGTGTGGTTTCCCAGAAGTTTTAGTTGCATTTCGCTACAGATTCACTGAGGACATTTTCTCTATCGTTGTCGACCAACGAGGATTTGGAATGAGACGACTGCCCCTGTCCCTGACTCGCACTGTGGGCAAAGACTGCACCTATGGTGATCAACCTAAGAACAGCTTCTCTCACAACCTCGAGGGAAGGATCTGAGATGAGACATGAGCATAAGTAACGTCTCAAAATAGTGTAACATAATTTATCATTATTTTATAGCGGTTTGATTAGACTAATGTCTGTGCTTTAATCCACTCCATTTTGAATGCCCTCCGGTAAACTTTCATTAAATTTTGGTTTTGTTCGTTGGAAAGTTCGTGTGAGCGTCGTTAACCTGAAAATCATCGTGCAAAATATTCTTCGCTGAGAGATCAAAATCTCGGGTTTGTGAGGCAACTTATTCATTCATTAATAGTGCGCCACATGTCGTCACAACCAGAAATGAATTTAAGTTCCAAATAATATTTTTGTAATTCTGTTGTATTTATCAACAAAGTTTATTTTTGAGTATGACATAGCACCAAGGTTTCGACATGTTATGAGAAGATTGGAACATGTAGTGAAAGAAAAGGGCTATACAACAAAGCAGGGGCTTAAAATACCAGATCTGTGCGCCTGGAAAAGCGACACACTGTGCTCATACCTAGTGATGTAGTCATTACCTCAAATGTTTTCAACAACGGATAGGGATCATGACAGGAAAGTCTCGAAACGTGACATCCTTAGTGATACCCTTGACACCCGAGGCGTTCAAAATAATGTTGAAGAATACCCCAGTGGGCACGCAGAGGTTGCGTCCGTATGTGGGTGCCTTCATATACAACCGGAGAGGAGTGATGACTGAAAAATCGTTCAGGTTCTGGAGAGGTTACGGCATCCCAAGATCAAGCCTCATGAATATTATGCTCCTCTCTCCAACATTATTACGAAATACGGAAGGATCATAAGTGTCACCGAAAAAAAAAACAGCTCTGTGAAAATGACTGCGAATTTTTCAAAGTCATTAATCGTTGACGTTACTAGACGATGTTGCATCTTTTGGTGTATATTTTTTAATTTTAGGATTATTCACAACATGCCAGTCTCCAATTGTATCAAGATCTACTTTTTCTCCACAAAGTTTCAAGTTGCCAATGTGCCATCAATGACGTCCTTGAAATACCAGAGTAGCAAACGAATTATTGCTCCTAAAGGTGCGGCATTCAGGTGTTAGATGAGGACTCGAACCCTTGCTGCCATCGCCGGGGGATTAGTTGTATTTTATTAATATCCTCAGCAGTGGCGGATTTCGGAGGGCAGAAGTCTCAGCCAAGCGGGAGCAGGTCAAAAAACCAAAAATTGGCTCCTATTTATAGAATTTGACATTTTTACATAACCTTTTAATTAACTTATAATGAACTTTAAGTATTGCATAAATATTGTAGTGTTATGAAATATATAACATCAATTGAATTATCGAAAATTATATAAGCCGTGAAAATTCACGGCACATATGTGCGAAACAAAAATCAAATGGCCATTGGTTTTGTCTAGCCATTGGTTGACTTCATGTGCATTCATGTTTATATGGTCCAGTGTTTAGCGCGATTTTTAATGTAAAACATGAATTTAAAATTCAGCAGATTATATATTTAAAACCGCCTCAAAATTACCTTTTAAAATACGCATAATTTATACTGTCTTACTAGTAAGTGAATTTTCACGGCAGATAACACCAATCATTATTTACAATGGTTAAGAAGACCGAGTATAACCACTCAATTTTTCATTTTTGATGTCCATATTTTCTTAGGCCTATCTTAAATTTTTATTGGATTGTATCATGTCAGCGGCTTTATTAGTAACTGAATTCAGCAACTGAGCTTCTATTTTATTTGGTTAAAAATATTATGGTTAACAAGAAATCAACACATTACTTATTAATTATTAAAACCAAATAAAGCAGTGCGAGTAATTTTGTCCGCTTTTCGTAAACATCAAACATCGCCGATATTCTAAAACATGCTTAAAGTGCTGAGCCAGGTTCGGTTGCGCAGTCCGACTAACGTGCCGGTTTGCATTACAAAACGACTTAAACATTACAAAAAATTTAAAAAAGTGAGTTTGGATTTCTGGATTTTTTTATTTGATTAAAGTCCGTTGCATACCTAAGATGATTTGGAAAGGATTTGTGGAGTTTTTCCTTCTCATTTAGTATGTTCGTGCCTTGAGTAGCGGTGAGGTGTCGTTACCTATGTGGAAGGAAGTTAAATTTTCCGATTATTAGCTAACAGACTCGAAATTTTGCAATCTACTTTTGGGAAATGTACTAGCTTTTTTAAACCGGCTTCGCCAGTCATGCACTACATATACAAATTCAGCCAGTGCTTTGTTGATGCTTGCCCTCAAAGAACTGGGCGAATAGGACGGTATTCCCGCAATGGGACTTGAACCTGCCATCGCGAGAGGTGAAGTCTTAAATATTAGTCCATGTGGGAGCACAATGCTCCTTGCTTTTAATAGCTCTCGAGTTTGATCATATGTGATTTAGGAAAACTTGAAAATTGAAAAGTATAGTTTGAATTATAGTTTTATATTATAGATTTGGCAAAAGTCAAAACATCAGTTTGTTCCTCAGAGTATTCTTTAAATTCCTAGGAGTCGGACGTAAAGACGTACGTCAGTCAGGCGTTGTCGCATTATGACTTCCACATTGGCAAAAAGATGGACAAGATGTGGCCAAGAGTCAGACTGGCTCTCCTGTCCCAGGCAAAATACTGTGCTGTCCTCAACAGATTCTGTGACAACTACGAACAGACCCTCAGGGATTTTGCCGAAGGCGGCGGCTTTGACTTTCTGTCGCATCGTCGAGACCTGTCGGAGTGCACGGGCAAGTACAGCATAGTGAAGCAGGAGGAGGAAAAGAGGAGTACGGCTTTGGATGAAGACAGGTCAGTTTGAATTTATAATGAAAGATCAACATCAGCACTTCTGAATTTTAGCATGATTCTGATGTTATATAAACATATATATATAAAATATTATATAATATAATACATAATATAATAAATAGTACATAATATTATATACCTTTCCACCAGAGCTCTGAATAATCACTTCAGAGCTTCAATGTTGTTTATTGGTAATAAATAATACTTTATTATTACTATTATAAAACTCTAAACAACCACTACTAATACCCGATACTAATTTCCATCTCTCCATGACATTTTGACATTTCCAGCTTCAAAGTCCCTCAACCCAACTCCCTGATGACCTCTTCCGAAAGCGACCTCAACTACTTCATGCCGAGCACGAGGATTTATTCCGAGCTGGAGAGAATGACGAAGGAGGAGGCGGAGATGTACGATGCCGAACCCCCGAAAGATCCTGGGCTGGTCGTGGAGAAGCCGTACAGCAGCCCGTTCCCATCCTTCGTGGTCCCCCACATGCTCAAGGCCATCATCTATGGCAAGGGAGATGTCACCAGGTTCAAACCTGCCTCTAGGGATCCTGTCACGGGAAAGTTGAGTGAGTGCATGTCTTTTGGGTTTCAGTTGGTTGTTTGGAAAAATTATAAAATTTTTTAAATTGTTTTTTTGGTCGTAAGTTATGCATGGATGAGTCATTGTTATTTCATATGTTTTATTATTATTATTATTATTGTTGTTGTTGTTTAAAAATTAATTGACCAAATTGATCATATTTATTAAGTTTGCGACCTTATGACTTACCCTAATTCAACCAATGGCATTCCAGACTACTACCTCATGGATGCTGGTTCAATTCTACCGGTACTTGCTCTCGACCTTGAACCGGACTGCAGTGTCCTTGACCTTTGTGCTGCTCCTGGAGGAAAGACCCACGCCATACTGCAGACGATGCTTCCTGGCAAGGATTTTGTTGCTTACAAATTTTTTCATTGAAAACTATTCATATCAACAATATAATTAAAAAATGGTAAATAGGCCTGGTTATATATATAATAATAATATTATTATTATAATATATATGTTATATATATAATAATAATTATTATTATTATTAGAAAAATCATATTCGTGCTATTTGTGGCTCCTCTTTGGTGTTCATTTTCATGATGATTTTTAAGTGCATCACTTTATATTCAAGATCGACTTATGAACGGAAGGAACTGTGAACATCCCAAAGATGTGTTCCACTTAAATCCCCCTGCTGCTGTCATCATCATCATCATAATTGCTTCCTCATTTTACAGGCAGCCTCACCTGCACCGACAGCTCCCTCTCGAGGGTTCTCCGTCTCAAGAACGTCATCGGGGACTACTTGCCCCAGTCCTTCCTCGACGAGGGTAAGGTCATGGTCAAACACAAGGACGCAGTGGACTATGGGCACGAAAACCCCAACCAGTACGACAGGGTTAGAGCCTCGATAACGTCTACGTGCTAAAATGCCATGGCTCTTGCACTCTTTGAACTCTCGATCCTTACCCTTTCAAGGTGTTGGTTGACGTGCCCTGCTTTGCAGACAGGTACTCTGTCACCGAGATGGACAACAACCTCTTCAAGCCCAGCAGACAAGGGGACAGACTAATCATCCAACAGAAGCAGCAGGCTCTTCTCCTGTTAGTTACAATAATCATCTCTTTCTTTTTTAGGCACCTGTGACGCTATGCAAATGGCGCATTATAAATTAAGTATTTTATTATTATTATTAATAATTGTAAGGGCCTGGGTGGTTTGCTTGAGGGGGTTTTGTGGTACCCTGTGATAGGGGTATGGGGAGGGTTGGGAGAGGTTAAAGGTTATTTTTTTAGAAATATTTATCGTTAATAACACTATTGAACAAGACATTTGTGAATGGAATGAACCCACACTGGACCCAAAATCCCAGTCATCTTAAAATCTATCAATAAATCATATTTAGTTAAAGCCAGACCTTGCTTCACAAACACTATGCATCAGAAACTCGACTCATTCACAAGCCTTTACTAATAACAACAATAATAATGCCTAACCATGCACTCCTTTAAACGACAGGTCGGCCATCAGGGCCTGCAAACCTGGGGGCATAATCGTCTACAGCACCTGCACCCTACTCCCTCCTCAAAATGACGGCACAATCCGCGGTGCCCTAGATTACATTCATTCTCATACGGGGATGCAAGTTGTGGTCGTGGACACGGGGTACTTGGCAGAGTCCTTCGACGACCACTTCGTCTTCAATCAGAACCCTCTCTTCGGCAACTTGGGGCAGCTGGCCCTGCCGAACGTCACGGCCAACTTCGGCCCGACTTACTTCTGCAAGCTGAGGAGGGTCAAATAGGGAATCCTTTTGGACAGTTCTTGTTTTTGATAGTTTTTACGTTATCATTACTCTGAGGAAAATAGCAAAACAAACGTGCATGCAAGTGTCGACGTATGCAATTTTGGATCACGAAGAGTAGCAATAAATGAGTCGGAATCATCTTTCTGTTACTGGTATTTGTTTTATTTCATAGGCGAAACTTTAATCCGTGCTCGTCGGTATTTTGTCATCATCATCGACTCTTGTTTTGATTGGATCAATTTTTAAAATTCGCCTGCCTTTGCAAAATTAATCTTGAAAGAATGACAAAATTTTATTCACACGACAAATCAAGCTTATTAAATCCCAGAACCAAAAGTCGTCGACCAAAGAATGTTTTTGCGAACTTGCTACAAGCATTTAAGTGAAAACCTGAGTTGCCCACATGGAAATATTCGTTTAAGGTTTAGAATTGAAGTACAAATAATCACTCTAACGCACGTTTGCAGGACCACACACAACTCGTTCGACCTCAGATTTGTTCGGTAAATTCATAAATAGATTGTATTCCATAATAATTGTAAGCCTAGTTTCAAGGCTTTTCAAGAATCGCTCTTAAGTGAGCACCTTGTTGGGATGGTTAGATTTTTATTCAACAATAGCAAGACGTCAGTAAACAAAGCTCTGCCAAACTCGGAACATGGAGCCTCAGACCCTAAGCAAAAGCAAGAAGATGCAGACGCAACAACGAGAGTAATATATTCGCTTTATGAAAGGAAGCAGAGAAACGAACGAGCTTCAACCAATCACATCACGAGCCTACATCACGTGACCAGTTAACGACATAACTGGCATGACATTAACGTTCTTTCCGACATGAGGTCGTTGCCTTCCTCGTTTCCGCAACTTCGTTACTTTGCCACTCTGCCAGCCTTCCTGAGGTGGTGGTAATTCGGAAGGATCTTCGTGAGGAAGTCCAACTGGAGAGATTGAGGCTGAAATGTCAACGGAACGAGTCCACGATGAATAGGAGCGATGTCAAAGACATTCTGATTTTTCAACGACCGAGCGCGACGTCGTCGACGTCCGATCACAACTGATGAAACGGTTACATTGCAAAAAATTCACGACGGAACAAAGAGGTTAGGACGACAATACAAACTATGAAATCATAGCAGACTAATCTAATATCTAATGAATTCATTATCACCAGTGAAGAGTACGGCCTTCACCTTTGGAGGCACCCTCCGTACTCACCGGGGGTCTTTCCTGTTGCACCCTCCTGTTGCAGTCTCCCCCGAAGATGACCGTGTTCTCGGGGAGCCTCTCGGCAGTGTTGACGGAACACATGGCCCCGACGATGCACCCGTTGCTCAGCTCCATGTTGCGACCCACGTGGGCTGTGGGGTCAAAGGTCGACATCATCTTGATAACTTAATAATATATTGGCAGATATATCGTCATCATCATCATCTACCAACCCTTGCATTCGATGATGTTGTTGTCCCCTATGTTGAGAGCTTCACATCCTGTTCAAAAGTAAGGATATTTTTAATTATAAAATCTTTAATTATATTTAATTATAACTATTAATAATTATAAATTTAATTGTATTTAATTATAAATATAATTATAGTATATCTTTAATCACAGCTCTCGTCGTCACTGATAAATCATTGTGGTCAATCCGAGCAATTCCAAAGCCTTCGTTAAACAGTTTGCACTGACGAAGAGCAATTCTCGGCCGACGCGAAAAAACAGAAGTGCGAAAGCTCCTGGCTTCGACTCCTGGCACGAGCACGAATTCTAGCGGAAGTGCCAAGGAGTGAACGATGGACGAACGAACGAACGAATCGCTCACTCGAAGAGACCTCGAAAACATTCTGGTTGCCAATGATCATGACGGTCTGGTTCTGCTGAGGCTGGCCGTCAGAACTGAGAGGGTTTCTGGAAAATGGAAACTGATGGTTATAGTAACTTATGTCGACAGTTATCATAATTTATTCCGACAGTTCCAACAATAATAATAATAATAATAACTTATTTAGACAGTCATCACAACAAAAACACTCATAATAATTAATACGGTCGCCGACGACGATCGACAACACGTCGTCTTTACTCACACGTTCAAGATCTCAACCCTCTCTTCAATGAGATTTGCCTCCCCTATTATGATGGGGCCTGCCTCTGCGATGATGCGGGCCTTCGGGTGGACGATCGTTCGACTTCCTGGAGCGAGGAGCGAGGAGTGAAGCTCGACTTGATGTTTAATTGTCGTACGCACGAAAAGTTTTTTGAATTTTAAATTCGACTTTCGAAATTCTAAGTCTAAGTTTCGACATTACTGAGCACAATAAATTGGAACAAAGCAGACGAGAATCTTGCCTATCGTTATGTCGCCCTTGAGTTCGCAGTCTACAGGAATGATGGCACCTGGAGCCACTTTTATGGATCTGAAAATCAAATTAAAATTTAAATCTAAAATTAATCACTTAGGTTATTATAAAAAACATTTTATTTTATAATGCAATCTAAATGATTAGTCTAGATTAGTTGTCTTCATCAACAAAAAGTATGAAATAGCTCCAATCAACCTAAATGTAGCCGTTATAATTACGAATTTCTTGAATTTAAATCTGTTTAACCATCTGTAGCTTAAATCTCTTGCAGTTTATGTGGAATTCAATAAACCAATAAATATGTGGGCTTCATACACTTTAAAAACTGAACATGACACACTTTGACTTATGAATACAGTCACTAAGTACTAATATCACGTATGCAGCTGTTACTAAACCATGGACCACCATAGCTACATTGCGGTGCAGAACAAGAAACGAGCAGCCATAAACATTACTGAAATAATTTAGACTTTACCCAGATTTTACAGGTTTATCCAGAGCTCCGTTGGTCTTGTTTACTGCCTGTTGAGACATTATCGCAATTATATCTTAAATGAATTACTCTCGGCCAAATCGTTGGTCACTTGTGCACCATTTTCAAAACAAGACGAGGTCTTACTAAGCGAGATAAATTTTTTCTAAAAAATTTAATTTTTCATCAAGAATACAATGGTTTAATACTATTGTAACGTTAATTGTTATTATAATTATTAATAGTAAGTGTGAATGCTTCAACGATTCGTAAGGTAAAGGCGATTTACTAAAGTTCATAATTAATTTTCAGAAATCATTGTTTAAACAAATATTAAAACCTAATGTGCTAATCGAATAACATTTTTATTCATTTAACTATCATTTCCTAAAAAAAAAAAGAATTGATGATTTTAACGATTTGAAATATATGAACGGCTTATGAGACAATCGTCAGAATGAGAATCTAAATCGCTGTCTTGCAGCCCTTCTAAGAGACAACTCGAATTGGACAAATTAATGTCAGAGGAAAATCCGCTGTGGCTGCTTGGACTTTCGATTCCGTCAAGGAATTCTTGGCATTTCTCGTTGAGAGCGTTGATATTGTTCGGATTGCTTTGTGGAAATTCAAACGCTCTTGAAGTTTCGACGGGCGACAATTGTCCCTCCTGAAATCGAGAAACGATGATGGAATTGAAAATTTATTTTATTTCAAAATTCCTTTTGAAGACGATCTTTTTAGAAGTCTTGGACAATTCAGAGCAGAAGTCAAATGATTAAATAAAACTCATCGAAATTCAAAACACACCTTCACATCCAAACCGACTGCTTCCAGTCTCTTTACATTTTTCTCTCTCATCAGTTCGAT
>MPNW01001048.1:42664-59689 GCA_011800805.1 Hirudo medicinalis
ATAATAATAATAATAATAATAATAATAATAATAATAATAATAATAATAATAATAATAATAATAATAACAACAACAATAACAACCCAAACAACAATAATAATAATAATAATAACATAATTAGTTTCCATACATCTCTACAACAGCAATTACAGAACCATATAACGTCTTCTTGAGGTCCAGCACTGGGCCATTCTTGATTGCGTACGTCCAATCAAAGATTCCACCTTTGTATTTAAGGTTTAAACCACGATCTTCTTCGCCCGGAAAGCAGGGGATGCTTATCGACCTGTCCTCTTTCACATACCAAGCTGGGAAATTTCGTATTTATAAATGATTACAATCATTGACGTCTGACATTTCATTTCTTGACAAATTAACATTTTAAAAGGTTGAAAGTCTGGCCAGATGGCTTTAACTAAGTGGTCAGGTTGATTATTTCTAGGGGTTGGCTTAGTCTTAATTTATTCCTAGCACAGCGCACATCGAAATATGGGAACACAACAAAAACTGTCTGGCGGCTCAATATTGTTTATTGTTATAAATTGTGGTTTACGGTAATGTAACGTTTACAGACGCCGAAGTGTCTGAAATAGTTACGAAACTTTTATCGAAGTGTTTTCAAGTTACGTAATTTTTCTATTGCACGCACTAACAAGTTGTATTCGAAATATTCTTAAGCAGAATGAAATATTTCCTAAAAAATATTTCCTTTAAAAAAGCTATTCTCCTTTTTAGTTTTTTTACCTTTTCCAATATATCCAGAATCCGTGATTATTGCCAGACACTTGCTATATTTATCGACATAATCGAGCACGAAACTGACAAGCGAAAAAAATGCATATCTTTTAAAAGACATACCACCTGGTTTTTTGAATGGCTCTAAAAGTTATTTTGTGTTTCGAGCTAAAAACGTCATCGCTGAAAAACGTTCACAAATTCGTTAATTGGTCTTTTTTTATTTGCATAACTTAGGCGTAAACAATAAGAAACTACCAGATCCTAATCAATGTCAGATCTCTTTTTTAAAGCGTTATGTAACACGAAAAGCTTAAAAGTCACATGAGGCTGCAACTAAAAGTGGACTTTCTGAGTCAACAGTGATATCGGGCGAAATCTGTTAGAAGCTTTTGTTGCGTAAGATGTTATTCGTATAGATTTACCCTAAACGGGAAATTAAATTCTGAATGTTGGCTAAACAATAACAATTTTGTAGTCACTTGTCGTTGGGCGAATAGAGCATTCGCTTACGAGAAGATAAAGCGAGCATAAAGTTTAGCCGAAACCGGTTCTAGTCCTGGACACAAAATGCAGTCCTCAGACGAGGAAAGCAAGCCATTGTTGGAGGCCAACAAGCAGAGTCAGGCAAAAGGTGGTTCCGGTGGGCTGACAAACAAACTGAGAGATTCACTCAACCCCAATAACTCTTTGCCAACGACAGTATTTGAACCTCCTCCTGAAATTGTTCCTTCAGTCCAAGTGCTTAATAACGAGTCACTCCGAGAGTTGGACGATGGGGACCAAGAAAGCACACCCCTCCTCGGTTCGGAAAGTCAACCCGCCGAGCACCGCTTCAAATTCAAGAACAAATTTCCCGAGGATCCCGAGTACACGGCCATCGTGCAGCAGGTGGAGTTGGCCATCGAGAAGGGGGTCTACCCTGAGAGGATCATTCAGGGTTCGAGCGGGAGCTATTTTGTCAAGAATTTGGAGGGGGTGAGTTCTGTAACAACAGTTTTACCTTTTGTTTGAATAATTTTATTATTTTTTAATTTTCTAACAATTCTTTTCAAGAGTTGAAATAAGAAATCATAAATTCCACTAAAGCGGATAAAGGGAAACATCGTGACTTCATGATACGTCAGAATTCAGTCGAGGCATTGTTTGCTTTTCTTGCAGAAAATCGTGGGGGTCTTCAAGCCAAAAGACGAAGAACCGTACGGTCAGTTCAACCCCAAGTGGACCAAGTACATGCAGAAGATTTGCTGCCCCTGCTGCTTTGGGAGAGGGTGTCTCATTCTGAACCAAGGATATCTGTCAGAGGCTGGTGCAAGCCTTGTGGACCAGAAGCTTGGCCTCAACATTGTGCCTAAGACAAAGGTCTAAACTTGCTATGTATTCCTCAATGATAGCTTTTTAATATCATTTGATAGACACAGGTTGTTTCAGGTTGTTAATTAAGCTTGTAGGCCAGTTGTAGCTATCTTTGGCTCGATGTTCATGATTTTGTCATCCTGTAAATGTGACATTTGTCTGGCTACATTAATGTAATGTAAGCTTTACATGACTCAAGAAGGCACATATGTTGAGTATACCAATCTCACAGAATGCCTGTGTTGCTATACAAATGGTCACATTATTATTAGCATTATTACATGTTGTTATTATTATTATTATTATTGTCATTATTATTATTATTATTATTATTATTATTATTATTATTATTATTTTATTCAAAGTCAAACCAAGTCAAAACTTAATTCCAACGTTTGTATTAACAAACACAACGTTTTATTATTACTATTGTTATTATTATTATTATTATTATTACTTATAAGTTAATTTCTTACCCCAGGTCGTCCGACTGTCAAGTGAGTCCTTCAACTATGGCGCCATCGACAGGGCCAAGTCGAAGACCAAGAAAAATCTCAAGGACAAGTTCCCGCAGATCGGTCGGAAATTCCAGAGGATCGAACTCCCCCCTAAGGTTTCACTTTCGTTTTCAGACGTTTACTTCGAATTTAATGGATGTTGTTTTCTGACGGTGACCTTTGTTTAAGATCTTTATTGATCTTGTATTAAAGTACCTTAGTTATTCTATAATATTTTTTTTTTGTTAGTTTATTAACATTTATTTATTAGTTAGTTAGTTAGTTTATTTATTTATTGTCGTTTATTTTTGGACAACCGTTGCCGTCGTCGACATCGTGACCGTCATCGCCAGATTTCTGGTATTCGATAAATTGCGATCCGACAGACTGGCTCCCTTCAGTTGTTTGTGGACGGCTACAAGAGTGCCGACGTATGGTTGAGGAGGTTCGAGGCAGAACCTCTGTCGCCAGAGTCGGAGAAACAGTTTCGACTGCTCTTCGAGAGGCTCGTGCTGCTCGACTACATCATCAGGAACACAGGTCGGAATGTTTTCTACATTCAAATGTCAGCGTTTACGACTTTCGATTAGCACGATGCTAATCAAATCGTTACTTTACGTTTAAATGGTAATGCATCGAATTGCATCGATGCATTGTTGAATTCTGTTAGCAACGTTTTTGCTGTGGACCGATGCCACATGCAGACCAGGCATTAGCATACGACCGGCTCCTCTTTTCATTCTCTTTCATCCGATGGGATTTTCTTCATCAATGCAGACAGGGGCCACGACAACTGGCTCGTCCGATACGAAATATCGGAGCTTCCACAAGGACCGGAGGGGGCAGAGGCAGGGCAGAGCGAGTGGAGTATCCTCTCCGGGCCGCAAGTCGAAATCGCTGCCATCGACAACGGGCTGGCTTTCCCCTTCAAGCATCCAGACGAGTGGAGGGCATGTGAGTTAACAACGATGATGATCTTTTAGCACTCAATTGTCCTTAATTAAATGGCTATCTTGAACGATGTCTCTTTCTTATTGGTCAGATCCTTACAACTGGGCGTGGCTTCCAATGGCCAAGGTTCCCTTCTCAGAGGAGACGAGGGACACGTTCCTGCCTCTGTTGTCGGATATGAACTTCGTACAGGACCTCTGCGATGACCTTTACGAACTCTTCCGAGTGAGTGCTATTTTAATGGTGGTGATTAGCTGAGGGTTATCTAAATGAATGACCTCGACCCTCATTACATCGAGTTACATCATTGGTAATTCATTAGTGCTAATGATGAAGGCATTAAATGTTATTATCAATTGTACTTGCTGAAAGCCATCAAATTCTGACCATCCATTTGTCTCCAGAGGGACAAGGGCTTCGACAAGAAGACCTTCTTCAAGCAGGTGAGTGTCCTCAGGGGTCAAGTACTGAACCTCGTCCAGGCTCTGAAGGACGGAAAGTCTCCCCTGCAATTGGTCCAGATGCCCGTCATCATCATCGAGAGGAGGCGGCTGGTGTATTCGAGATCGAAGAAGAAGAAGAGAGGATCGAGAAGGTCCTCCAAAACCCTAAGCAAGAGGAGGAAATCTCGAGCAAGGAATTCCAACGTCAGTGCCTCTGTTGGGGAAGGAGCAGCCGAGGCCTCCAACGGTGAACTCCAGGAGCGAGAGGAGAGGGATGGCGATGGAATCGATGACGGCGACGACGACGAATGGTACGACGAAGTAGAAGACGACGATGATGATTACCTCCAAAGGGTGAATATTCGGTCACCCTTTTTCTCTTGGTGCTGAAGAGGACAAAGATGGTTTCGTTGGCTTGGATGTGCTTTGTGAAATATTGTAATTGATTAAAACTTGAATAAATTTGCTTTTTTTTTATCTTTCTTGATTTGCATGAACTGAGTCTTGAATGTGCATGGATCTGATTGTTCTTGTTTTGCTCCTAATCTTGCTAACTTAAATTAATTGGAGTAATAGGTCTTGTGATTGTTGTTCTGATTCTAACATGATCTTTCCATTTTTGGGATGTTATTATTTTCACAGATTTATGTTCAGAATTGTTTTTTTTTTGTGCACATGTGTTCAACGTTCAGTAGTTTTTGTGATCATGAACTTGAGGATAAATATTAAATCATTGAAGCCAAACTAATTGATTTATTTCTGAATGGAATGTTTAGGTTTTTATTTTGGGGAAGGTATTTAGAATATTGGAGTGCCTCACCTCGATTACCTAGAATGGCTGTAAGATGATATGCCAATCCGTAGTCAATATTATGGACTCGATAAATGGGTTAGGGAGCAAGTACCCCTTGAGCAAATGCGTCGTTAGTTAATCCATTTTGTGGGCGAATAATTTGATTAAATAATGGGAAGGAGTGATTGTGCGAACGTGTTTAAGGTAAAAGTAATCAAAGCGAATTTTTTTATATAAATAAAAAATGTATAATAGTTTTTGATTACAAAATATTTTAAAACGTCATCTTGTTTATTGCATTCGAATGAGACCGGGCCAGGAGAAAAATTGTATCTAAATTAACTTTGGAATTTTAGCTGCTAGAAAATAACAATTTAAATTTAATTTTTCGATTAAATATTTTAAAAAATATTTTGATGTTTGTTCTACACTTACCTCAAGGCACGACTCATCGCCGTTGGTAATTATTTAAGATGGCCATTATTATTAAATGATGCGACTGCTAGATCTTTAAACCAGCGTTCTGCTAGGAAAATCATTTCAACCGAGGTTTATCATACTGAAAGTTTGAAATTATCCACTCCAGGGGTGGCATTTGAAATTGATTTGAGCATTTAAAGCCTGTTATACCAGCAAAATGTCTAACACCGCTACTTCGGCGTCGTCTTCGTCAAAGTCCGAATTTTTAGTCAACGGAAAATATCGCCTGGTCAGGAAAATTGGCAGTGGCTCGTTTGGTGACATTTACCTCGGTATAAACATTGCCAATGGAGAGGTTAGTTGGCTTCGTTTGAGGGTAAAGATTGCCATATATTTGAGTATGACATTATCACATGTTTTCAGATGAGTTAAAACCAAACTTTTGAGTCAAATGCTTTTGTTTTTGCCACGTTTTCACGATGAACTGATAAGTAGAAGTCAATTTTGAGTTATGTTTCATGAATAAAGTTTTTAGTTAAATTTTATGGTTTCAACAAAGTATATAAATCAGTTGGTGCACAAATAAATGGGTGCTAATATATATATATATATATCTGCAATCACTTATTTGTTTCTATATATAGCTATATATTAATATATATATATATATATTACTATATTAATATAAAATTAATATATATATATATTATATTACTATATATTATTCCATATCCTATTATTACTATATATTACTATATTAATATAAAATTAATATATATATATATTAATATATAAATTAAGCTGTCAATTAAATATCTAATTTCAATGACCCAGAGAGAATATTTCAGAGGGACACCCAAGCTTCGCTAAGAATTGTTATTGTCATGGGTGGTCTTGAGGCAAATGTAATTTGTGTCAAATTTACAAATGCTTATTTAGCAATTTAGTACCATAACCATCAAGCAGTTGTTGGATTCGCTCCGGAAGAGTCGACCCTGATCGTCTGCCTAAGTTAAAGAGATCTTTTGTATCACGATATCAGTGTATATTGTTGCCAAAATGTTTTGGCTTAGTGGGTCCTATTAGGAGACTTAATTTATTTTGCTTTCTTTATAAGATTAAAGCACTTTTCTGTTTAAGCTCTCCGTTGTTTGGGATAAATGTAAATGCTTTGCAATGTGGCGGGCCAGTAGTTTTTGAGCGTGGAATTCTTTGTTCTCGGCTTCGAAAATCGTACCCGTGCTCAAATGTAAAGCAGGACATTTGCGATTGTAATTATTTCTTAAACGGTTCCAGGCACTTTAGCGACGAACAACTTCTTTCCTTTTGCGTGGCTGAGGCAGCTGTGTCGGATGACGCCTGGTCGACGTTGGCAGTGACAATAATCTAAATAAGGATTATTTAAGATCTAATTCGGCCGGCGACTTCTAACGCGATCTTAGAATTACGTTCGACTAATTTTATACGCTTACATCGATCTGAATCACGTCGTCTTCCTTTGTGCTTTCCAGGAACTGGCCGTGAAGTTGGAATCGCAGAAGGCTCGACACCCTCAGCTGTTGTACGAGAGCAAACTGTACAAGATACTCCAGGGAGGAGTCGGCATACCCCACATAAGGTCTGTGCCGGCTTCGGGTTTATTCGCTTCGACGCCCTCCTGCGTTTTTTTTCGTTCGCCCTTTTGTGAGAACTTTCGGTTCTTCTAAATTTCTCGCATTAATTGGCATCCGATGGTTTTAATCTCGAGCGACGAGTGACGAGCAATTGCTTCGTTCGACATCTCGATGCTTGCAAATTGTTGCTAACGTGTGCTACTTTTGCTGTGATGATATTTAGTCATTAGCCTACTGGTTTGTTATGCCATTGGCTGTATGTGGTCCGAGAACAGAAGATGCTAGGCATTGAAACTCTATCTCCATCGTCGTCATCACCATCTTCATTATTACCATCATCATCGCCTTCGTTATCACCGTCGTTATCATCGTCGTGATCTTCATTATCGCCATTGTTACGACAGATGGTTTGGCCAGGAGAAGGAATACAATGTGTTGGTGATGGATCTTCTGGGACCCTCCCTCGAGGACTTGTTCAACTTTTGTGGAAGAAGGTTCAGCATGAAGACCGTGCTCATGCTGGCCGACCAGGTATCCGCCTCCTTTGTCTGGCGCTCGCTGCGACTTTGGCAGCTGCAGTGTGTAGTAGGTGTGGTTGATGCGGTCGATATGGTCGATATAGTGAGAAGTGTGAGATGGTAGGTGTGGTGAATTTCATTTTACTTATTTCTAAATTTAAGAAAGAAATGTCTTTTAATGGCTTTTGAAATGTTCTCGTTTATTTTTAAATGGTAAAACTAAACATGTTCAGAAGAGGGATGCTCTCCCTCCATATCGTTGGTGCGACCGTGCGACGACGTTGCGATTGCCAACGAAAGCGACGGTCGTGACGCACGAGCGCCACTTTGTCGGAGGAGAAGCCGGCGCTAGGAAAATTTCTCTTAAGTTCTTCATTGATCGACGAGTATTTCTCGTGTGGGAGGGGATTGAATTCGAGCTACTGCGGAGTTCTAAAATTACTTTTGCAACTCGTCCCGGCATCTGACCTCTCCCCTTCTTTCTCTTTCTCCTTCTAGATGATTGGCCGAATCGAATACGTTCACAACAAGAACTTCATACACAGGGACATCAAACCAGACAACTTTCTCATGGGCATCGGACGACACTGCAACAAGGTGAGTCCTTCATCTTTTTCCCAACGGTTCTGCGGCCGACTCGGCAAAGGGCGGATTGCAAAGCCTGTGACCGAATTCTTCCTGCCTGCAGGTATTCTTGATCGACTACGGACTGGCCAAAAAGTACAGGGACAACCACACCAGGCAACACATTCCTTATCGTGAGGATAAAAACCTTACAGGTGAACATGCATGTGTGAACGTGTTGTTGTTGTTGATGATGTTGTATCTGTTGTACCACCACCAGTAGTAGTAGTAGTAGTAGTAGTAGTAGTAGTAGTAGTAGTAGTAGCAGTAGCAGTAGCAGTAGTAGTTGCTGTACAGCTACTACAATTATTGAAGCCACAGAAGATTGTCGTGGCTACTAGCACCGCCGTGACATGGGCTTCTAATGCTTCTCCCCCCATTCGTGCAGGTACGGCCAGGTATGCCAGCATCAACGCCCACCTGGGGATCGAGCAGAGCAGGAGGGACGACATGGAGTCCCTGGGCAATGTCCTCATGTACTTCAACAGGGGATCTCTGCCCTGGCAGGGGCTCAAAGTAAGAGGGGGTTTGTCGTATAGGGACTCGCAGCAGTGCAATGTTCAACCTTAGCGTGAATGCCTTGTGGTGTTATCGTAGTATCATCATGATGACATGTGCTAAGGCTTTGCTTGTTTCTGTGCATCGTCATCACTGACATCTTTGCCTTGTTTTGTTTTGTTCCATTCGATGGCTGGCTCTTTTGTTTACAGTCCTAAATATTCTGCAGTCTTCTCTCTCCTAATTTTATTCTTCGCATCTCGTCGCGTCGACATTGTTAATTGTTTTTGTGCCGTCGCATTTAGATCTTAACTCCGGTTCTCCTCCAAACAGGCCGGCACGAAGAAGCAGAAGTACGAGAAGATCAGCGAGAAGAAGATGTCGACCCCAGTCGAAGCCCTCTGCAAGGTTTTACTTTTGCTTTCTTCTTTTCTCTTTCTGTCGTTCATTCGTCCGTTTGTCTCGTCTCGTCTCGTTCTTCTGTGCCTCCTTGAACGAGTGTCTGGCCGAGTAGCTGTCGGTGTTTGTTTAGCAGGATTTGTTTCGAAGAGAAGAGCAATACTTGAGCCAATCTAAGACGTGCATCACTTAAGCCACGATGCTCTGGGGAGCTCGTCTGCACGAGACAAGGATGTCGAATATCAAATCATGTAATTTGAATTTATGAGCGGATCATTTCATCGACGAATTCGTTGGACCTTTTCGAATGCTGTTTTCCTGGCTATTCGGTGCAACAACCTGTTGAAGGCAGTCCCTTTCTCTGCTCTAAAAGAGGTCACGAGAGTCGACTGGCATTGTCCTCGCTTATTGCTCAACCTGCGCTCATCGAGTGTGCCATAGCTTAGTGTCATGCAACATTGTCTTCAGGAATTCAAGACTTATCGTCGTAGCTATTTTCGGTCCGAGGTCCTGCGGGCCAGGCGAGCAGAAGGGCGGACGACCGTCACATTCAAAACATCCCACTGTCGACGTCATTCGTCGTGGCGAGCGATAAACGTCGCTTTTGCTCCACGCACGACTGNGTTGTTGTTGTTGTTGTTGAATATTGAAACTGAAGCAACAGTTTCAACGAGCAAACCTTAACCAATCAGCAAAAGGAGGAACATTTATATAAATACAAATGTAAATATATATATATATATATATATATATACATATATATATATATAAATTTAAAATATATTTATGCATAATTATATTTATTAGACCAAAGCAAATTAGAAGTATGAAATAAAAACTTTAGAAACTTTAAAATAATGGGGGTTTTTTTTTCCTACGATTTCTGAGCGAAAATTCCAACAGATAAGATGATCGCAAGAATTTCAAAACATTTTAAAACATTTCATAAAAACTCGGCGCCAAAAAACACGTCACAAAGACCAACCAACCTGTCAATATCGCTCACTTCACAAACGACGATGGCATCACGTGACAGTCCAACAAGCGGTCGTTCAAATTCCTCCCTTTCAGCCAAAAGCGTCTCTGCCCCCTGGTAAGAGCCAGCCAGAGGTCGCATGACCGTAATCGTCGTAGTAGTCGACTCATCATCATCATCATTATCATTATCCGAAGACCATTTTGATAGTCGTCATCATCGTGGTCATCATCGTCGTCGTCATCGTCGTCATCAGTTGGAGGTGATGGAATCTCTAAAGAGAAAGATCTGGTTAAGGAAACCAAGACAGTGCCCCCTGGTCCTTGACAATGGCGTACAGAAATTGTACTGGCTGTAGTTTGTGACACCTTTACAATATAAGGGCGATAAATATTTTAACGAGAAACTGTCGTGCAGTCGTGCAAGAGTTTTGTTTCCATTCCAATCTTTCTCATCAGAACAACGACATCGGTCAGAAAATGACTATTATTATTATTTATTATTTTTATTATTAATATTATTATTATTATTATTATTATTGTTGTTGTTGTTGTTGTTGTTGTTGTTGTTGTTGTTGTTATTATTATTATTCAATTTAGTACTAGTTATTTATGCATTTATTTTAAATTTGTTTGATTTCACTTCGCGCTTCAAATTCTCGTCGACAGGAATCGTCTGCCACTCCACAAAAGCCCGGATGTTTTCCACGATGGATCCAACACCGCTGAGAGAAGCAGACGTTGGTTTATAAAGGTCTTCATGCACAAATATCCACACGTACAAGAATCCACACGTACAAATATACACACGTACAAGTATCCACACGTACAGGTATCTACACGTACAGGTATCTACACGCACAAGTATCTACACGCACAAGTATCTACATGCACAAGTATCCACACGTACAGGTATCCACACGTACAAATATACACGCGTACAAGTATCCATACGTACAGGTATCCACACGTACAAATATACACGCGTACAAGTATCCATACGTACAAGTATATACACGTATTTTATAACAATAATAACAAACCAGACGTCCACATTAACGTTACTAAAAATTAAAAATTATTTTCTCGTGTATTTCCACATTTGAACATGTCCATGTCTTCGTCTTCCCTCTCCGGGAATTAAATGAATATTTTGTCGTAAATCATAAAAAATTTCATTTTAAAACATTAAGTCGACATTTTATTGTAAATCATTAAAAATTCATTTTAAAACATTAAGTCGATATTTTATTGTAAATCATTAAATATTCATTTTAAAACATTAAGTCGATATTTTATTGTAAATCATAAAAAAATTAATTTTAAAACATTAAGTCGATATTTTATTGTAAATCATAAAAAAATTAATTTTAAAACATTAAGTCGACATTTTATTTCAAATCATTAAAAATTCATTTTAAAACATTAAGTCGACATTTTATTTCAAATCATTAAAAAATTAATTTTAAAACATTTTATTTCAAATCATTAAAAATTCATTTTAAAACATTACATCAATATTTTATGTTAAATCATTAAAAATTAATTTTAAAACATTAACTCGATATTTTAATGCAAATCATTAAAAATTAATTTTAAAACATTAAGTCGACATTTTATTTCAAATCATTAAAAATTAATTTTAAAACATTAAGTCGACATTTTATTTCAAATCATTAAAAAATTAATTTTAAAACATTTTATTTCAAATCATTAAAAAATTAATTTTAAAACATTTTATTGTAAATCATTAAAAATTCATTTCAAATCATTAAAAATTAATTTTAAAACATTTTATTTCAAATCATTAAAAAATTAATTTTAAAACATTTTATTGTAAATCATTAAAAATTCATTTCAAATTAAGTCGACATTTTATTTCAAATCATTAAAAATTAATTTTAAAACATTAACTCGATATTTTAATGTAAATCATTAAAAATTCATTTTAAAACATTAAGTCGACATTTTATTTCAAATCATTAAAAATTAATTTTAAAACATTAACTTAACATAATGCACTTCCTCTGAAATCATTCTTGATTATTGCGAAAACAAAAAAAAAGGAGAATCATACGAAAGCCCTCGGAAGTGGAAGATACAATATTAAGATTACGATGATGATGATGATGATGGTGGTGGTGATGATGGTGGTGGTGATGATGATGGTGGACGAATGAGCGTCGTTAACAAGATAGATCTTATGATTTGTCGATGCATTTATTAGAACTAATTAACTTGAAGGTTAATTGCAGGGGCTTGTTTATTAAATAATCTTAAATGAATCTCCTGAGTTTTAATCCTTTCAATTTAGTTGGGTGATGTTCGAATTACAGGTGGAGCTGGCTAAGCCCGTCCTTCGGACGCCCGTCATCGACACCGTCGTCGTCATCGCCTGGTTTTTTTTTAGTCCAAAAATTCAGCACTCACCATTATTGCCAGCAACACTCGTCGTCGTCATCGTCCTAGTTCGTCGTCTTCGCCGTCATCATTCCTATTGTCGATATTGAGCGCAGTCGCTTTGTAGGATTACATAATAAACACAACTCTAATTATTATTTATGTGTCATCCCCTTTAAAAGTTTGCTATCGCTATCATCATCATCATCATCGTCGTCGTCGTCATCATCGTCGCAATCGACACCATCGTTGTTCTGGAGGAGAGACAGCATGTGATAAAAGCAGAAACAACCCAACATCTTTCCTGCTCGAAAACCTGTCGGTCATCTGTACGTCTGTCGTCAGTACGCCGGTCATCAGTACGTCTGTCATCAGTACATCTGTCATCAGTGCGTCGGTCATCAGTCCATCTGTCATCAGTCGGTCGGTCCTCTCTTCCTCTCGCAACGATGCCCTGAAATCTCCGATGGATCAAACTAGAGAAACGAAGAAGGACGTTTTAATGTCACGAGGGTCGAGAGGCGATCGGCTCAGGGGAGGGGAGTCGACGGCCGTCCGTCTCCATCGGAGGGGGTCTCCGTCTCGGCGCGAATCGGGGACGCGGGCTCTCGTCCGCCGTCCCTATCGCGCGCGCGCGCGTGTCGAAGACACTCGAAGAAATGCCTTCGTCGCCTTTGCTGCTACTGTGACTTGCTTCTGTCGTCGTCGTCGTGAGGTGATTTTCTATTCTTTCTTGCCGGCCATTCGAGAATGCATTTCAATTCTAACGAACGATCTGAGCGATGGGGCGGTCCCTTCCCTCTCCGACCGCTCCTCCCCCGAGGGGAACTGGTAGAGTCAAAGACCTTTCCTTCTTTGCCCGTAATTTTTTGCCGCTATGCTTTCCTCGTTCTAGGTCTCGTGTCGCCCGCTCGAGGAGCGACGGAGTAGTTTGAACGTCGAAAGAATTTGTGCGAGCATGCTCATGGACTGGTTTTGCAAATTTTATGATGTGAAATGTCTTTATTATCGAACGGAATTTATTATTATTATTATTATTATTATTATTATTATTATTGTGCGTGTGGATTGTCGTTCGTTTTTATTTATCGTCTGCTGCCGGCGATTTTTTGGATTTTTCATCGAGTTTGGTTTTTTTTTGTTTACCTTCTGGTCGGGTCGGGTCGGTTTCTTTGTCGGTTTTGTTCGAGACGTTTTGTCCTCGCTCCTCTCCGATAGGTCCCTCGGTTTTAAAAACTGGCTCCCGATTAGAACAGACGCTAAACTCGTTTTGCAAGTCGTTTTGAACTCTCAAACTCATATTTTTCAGAGTTTCAAAGGCTTCGACCTAGTGGTTTGTCGTTTCGGGTTCGGCAGGTCTTTCCGTCGCTCCACGTTTTCTTCGTCTTGCGTTCTCGCGTGCGCGTCTCGCTCCCATCGGAAGTTTCCGGGCGTCGAGAACCGGATTTACGCCCGCTCGATGCGATCCTTCTCCTCTGCCTTCTCTGTTCCGATTGCCGTGGCTCCCTCGGCCAAGTATTAGCACCCCGATTCCCGTAGCAGCACGCCCGGCGGTCCCACCCGGGGTGCAGCCTCCCCAGTTCCTTTTCTTCCCGGCCGCATCGGTTTTGTACATATTTCTACCTTGCGACTCCTCGTTCATCCGTTGTACAGAAAGTACAGTTCGCCCTGTCTTTTCGGCTGTCGGTCTATTTTTCTGCCAGACTTTGCAAATATACATACTTATATATATATATATGTGTGTATATGTGTGTGTGCGTGTGTGTGTGTACTTATACATATAAATAGATGCACTTCAATTGGCGATCGACTGCATGTGCCGTGCTTTCTATTATTGCGGTCGATCCCCCACGAACCCCGATCCTGAGTCCCGATTGCAATGATGGTGTCCTCTCACGTTTCTCGCTGGCGTCTTTAGTGCTAGTCTCTTTCGGGCAGCGGCCAAGGGGTCGCGACCAGACCGACTTTGGACCGAATCGTCGTTCGGACGACCTCTGAATCTACGGCCGCCCGTTCTAGGGCCGTGCGGTTCGATCCCGCTCCTCGGTTTCTATAAATATCCGCTTCGTATTTAAACTTCTTCCGACCAGTTCGTTTTGCAGGGGTTTCCGTTCGTTCCGTCTGCCGGGCATTTCCTGAGTTCCACGACCGGCGATGGGGGTTCGGTCGGTAGTTTTCCCTCGCTCGTCCCGCGACGACGACCATTCAAGACCGTTCGTTCGTTTGAAAATTTGGCGCCTCGCCAAGTTCGACTTCTGCCAGCCTCTTTGGTTTTCGAGTGCTAACAACGTTGCTCCTGGAAGATGAGAAATTTTATCGGCATTTTTAGTGCTTTCACTTGCGTAGGAGTGATCGGACTTGTGGTTTTAATGGTTTCACCTTTGTTATCATCATCATCATCGTCACCAACGTCGTCGTCGTCATCCTCGCGATCACCATCGTCACCGTTACTATTTTGGACGTTTGTATTGCGACCCCTAACCCAGTTGGTATTGTCGCTAGTGATCGCGCACGCTTGCAAGAGAGCTGCCGATGAAGCTAGCGAAGAGAGGTGGCTACCATTGACTCCCCACACTCGGCCCATCAAATTTAGGGATGTGTAGTGACGTGTGCATATATTTCTATATATATGTATATGCATAGGCGTTTCTCGTTGAATTTTTGAAATGTTTAAAATCTTTTTTTTTTCTTAAATATGTATAATTCGCTTACATTTCGTTGTCGAACCGAGGACGGACTGTCCCTAAGCGCGCCCCCCGTGCTAAAATTTTTCTCTCAGTGGCGCGATCCTCCTCAGAGAGCAAAAAATCCTAGTTTCAGTTTCGTTTTGAACGTTTAAAAATAAAAATTCTATAAAAATTGCAACAATTTTGCTTCCGTGGTGCGCCCAGGGCCGAACGATCCTTGGCCAGGTGGTACTGGGCCTTGAGTTGATCGAACGAACATTTCTGGGGGGACCAAGGCCGTGGTTTTGTCGTCGATTCACATTTTTGGGCACCGTGGATTTTTGTTTTATACCAGCTTTTACCAGCTAGCTGTTATTTGATTCGCTAGTCGAAAGACAGCGTTGAGATTTGAAGACTGAAATCTGAAAAACCACCATCGTCAAAGATGCTATCGAAAAATGGCAGAAAAATAATCTGAGGTACGAAAGTAGATGTGCTATTCACTCATGGCGAGGATGAATGTTCAAAATACAAAGGAAGAATGGTCAGTGGTCAGTGACTCAGGTCGTCATCTCAGTGGATGTCATCTGACATCCTCCAGATGACATCCTCATAATATTTCATACTGATTCGCCATGCCCTTGGTTTCTTCGACGTTCTTTTCCCCGACGGCAGGAGTGGACTTGGACCAAGTGAGGGTGTAAGCCAGAGGGTCCATGGTGAAGTAAGATCCGGGCAGGTTAGACACGTAGTCATCGTATTCTAGGCCGTCGTCGCTACTGCTAGCGCATCCGCTGCTGTTGTGGCTCTTGACGCCGAGACCGCCGCTAAAAGAGTTGCTCTTTCTGCTCGGCGAAGAGGCGCAGGAAGATTGGCGCGACCCACCAGAAGATGGATTACGCTTCATCCCTGAGCGCTTCGGACTTCTGTTCATCCTTTCTCCCCTCTCGGCCCTTCGTAGGGGTTGGATTTTGTGGTTGGATGGCTTGTTGAACTGTGACAATGGATGTTTGAGATCATCTTTCATCTTATTGCCCTGTGCCTCTGTGCTTGTCCGCTCCAAGTGGGGTTTAGTTGGCTTCTTGATCGTGCAGAGGATGGGATATCTTTGGCTGGTCTGGTCCACCATTTCCTTGTTTTCTACCGGAGGTTTCGGCGAGGCTGTCGTGGCGTCAGTAAGGACTACTCTCGTGGGCGTCTTGGTCGCCTCTTCCTGGATCTTGTTTGCCTTGATGGAGTATTGGAACAGAATGTCCTTCTCATTGAGAATGGCTTGGTAGGGATGCATGGATGGAGCTGTCGACTGGTTCACAGCTTCGTGCAAGTGATAGGCATTTGGCTCCGGATGGATGGAAGGCAAGGTGGGTGGAGAGGTAGCTGAGTGGCCAGGACTTGATGTCTGATCTTGCTGCTCAAGAGTTGGGCAGACATCTGGACGTTTCAAATCCATTGGCTTCTTCGTTTCTGGACTGTCAAAAATGCAAACAAAAATATTATTTCGATGCGAGCCAATTATAGATAGTTATTTAATTTGGGTTCAAAATTAGTATTTAATATTATTTGTTCATTATTTTATTTTATTTTTAATTAATTCACTGCCTTTAAATACTGCTCTCGCTTGTTGCGCTGCCTTGGCATCCGAAAAGGACATATAAGGCACTTTTAATATCGGCCAGTTGTAATTGTAATTGTAATTGTGGTTGTAATTGTAATTGTAATTGTAATTGTAATTGTGATTGTAATTGTGATTGTGATTGTAATTGTGATTGTAATTATGATTGTAATTGTAATTGTGGTTGTGATTGTAATTGTGGTTGTAATTGTAATTGTAATTGTGATTGTAATTGTAATTGTGGTTGTAATTGTGGTTGTAATTGTGATTGTAATTGTAATTGTAATTGTAATTGTAATTGTGGTTGTAATTGTGATTGTAATTGTGGTTGTAATTGTAATTGTAATTGTAATTGTAATTGTGGTTGTAATTGTGATTGTAATTGTGGTTGTAATTGTAATTGTGGTTGTGATTGTAATTGTGGTTTTAATTGTAATTGTGATTGTAATTGTGATTGTGGTTGTAATTGTGATTGTAATTGTAATTGTGATTGTAATTGTAATTATGGTTGTAATTGTGATTGTA